>CAUYRT010035093.1:0-27227 GCA_963574885.1 Lepilemur ruficaudatus
AACTATTCTTTCATTGTTTTGTACTTGGGAATTAAAATGCTTACTTAATGGGAAAAAGAAAGAAATCTGGGCCTGGAAGTAGCCTGGAAGGCAGATGCCAGGGGCATCCTAGAGCAGCACTGCTCCCTTCTTAGGTACTCACCAGAGCCTTCTCTCCACTGTCCTGTGCCTTGCCCTAGATATCCTCCCACCTGAGCTCTTCCTACCCACTGTGCTCTCCCCAGGGCAGCAAAGCTCCCTGAACAGGAGGAGGAGCCGGGGCAGCATTGGAGCTCTGTCATGGGAATGGTGTCTTGGCAAGACACCTGCCCTCGAAACTCAGACGTCAACACCCTCCCCACACCCTCTCTCACTGTCATCCCACTTCTCTTGCCACACAGGCAGACAAACCTCTCCCTCTGCCCACTTCCCTACAAGAGAAGCCCCACTGCCTCCCTTCACCATGGTCTCCCACAGGGTCTCTCACTTCCCCTCCATCTCTCCCACTATCTGGCTTCCAGGTTTTCTCCCTGCTCTTGTCTACATCCTGCCAGCCTTCTCTGTTGCACTAACTGGTGGAAAAGGAGTCTTGGTTAGAACAAAGTCTGTGATCTGGTAAAATATGTAGTAGCTTTTGACCTTGAGAAATAAAATCCACACTTCAGTGGTCAATGCTCTCATCTGTGAGAAGTGATGGAAGTGACTCGGTGGTACCCAGCGACCCATCCAGCAGTCTCCTTGCTCCTGCCTCTCTGTGGCCCTCTGCTCCACCTGTCTGCGGCCTGGCCTCCTTTCTCCTTCTTGGCCTTCCCTGTTTTACTCTACTGACCCAACATTTTTGCCTCTGTGTCTACTTTTGCTCTTCTCACATGCCCTGCCTGTTCTCCCTGTGTCCTCAGTCTCCCCTCTGTTTCATCACTCTTCTTCTCAAATCATTACCAAAAGACACTACACAAACCAAGTGCAGCTAAAGAAATGCCCTTTTGCTCAGTTTTCTCAACCAAACCACCTGTCGCTGCAGAAATGGTCCATGAGTGGATTTGACATGAGGTGGAAAGCGGGAGAGCAGATAGTTTTCACGCATGTTGTGTGGGTTCGTTTGGAGGGAGTACACAGGAACCTTGGAATCCCACCCAAATGACATGAGCATGTCTAGAAGCCTGAGGGCTAACTTCACCTTGGGAAGGAAGAGAGTGAGGGCAGACATGAAGGCTTCCCATTATAGTTCATGGCCTGGAAGCCCAGGCGTTGAGTCTTTATTGTTGTTCCTTTTTCACTGATATTTGTCATGATAGCCTGAAGGTGGCTGAAATACCATTCCTTTGTTTGACTTTTATGCATTTACTCAAATGACATGTACTCAGAGGCCACCTAGTTTCAAAAAATTACCAGACACTAGGAAAACATAACACAAAGTCCAACCCCAACCCTCTACTTTTCTTGTGGAAAGGCCTTACAGAAGAGTGGTCAGAATTATCAAAAAAGATCCAAACACAGTATCATCTTAGTATTATTTCTAAATTCAAGGGTTAAAGAAGCATCTTATAAAGTTTCAGACAAAAAATACCGGCTATTTACAGGTAAGAGAATGGCACTGGCTTCGGATGCTTCATGTGTGAGGAAGTGGAAAAATATTGCAGAATTTTGAGGTAAGGTCAGTGATGCTAAATTCTTTACTCAGGTAAATTATTATTCTCCTGCAAGGGAAAAATTGATCCGTATCTCAATACTCAACAACTCAAAGAAAAATTCTATGTGACAACAAACCAAAAATTAATTTGAATGAAAAACTCAAGAAGTATGCAAAAAGCACTGTTATAAAATTATTTTCAAAAATAGAGTTATCTCTAAATAATTGTTTAGTGTGTACTTCTTAAATTTAACACATTTGTTTAGTATTTGAGAAAAAATGTTAATAATTAGGGCATTAAATTTCATGTCATTTTACGAAAATGTGGGGAGGTAGATGAAAACAAAGGAGAAAAGCTTTATTTTAAATCATGTCTTATTATGAAGTAGAATAAAAAGTGCAGGCAATTAGAAAAATTGGTTATGTTATGATGTTTGTAGAAGACTAGGTAAATCAAAGAGACAGAAAGCACAAACATTTGATTCATATCTCCCAAACACTTAAAACGTCAAAAACAGTGTGTTTTTAAAAAAATGACCCAATAAATTATTATGCTGCAAATCAATAAAGGAATTCAACTGCTGATAACAAATGTTACAGAAGGTCTTCAGAAATGGAAAGCACATAGAGCGTTTCAAAACCACAGCCCAAAATGCATGCAAAAAATAAATAAATAAAAAACAAAGGAATGTATGTAAAAAGTATACATATAAATTAAAACATACAAAATATAGTGATAATTAATTAGATAATTAATTATTACCACTAGTTTCACTGAGTTTCAGACTATAAGAGAATTTTATCCCAGGATTGTAACCCTAGAATTGCTCTCTTAGCAGAATGGTTTGCTTGCTGGGTAGACACCTCAGCCTGGAAACACATACTGTCAGGTCACAGTCTGAATTATTGTTTCTTGGTGCACTCATGGTTCAAGAAGGACCAGACAGACTCCAAAGTAAGGCAAGCACAAAAATGAAGTTTAGTGAGGAGAGAGAGAGAGGATTATAGAGCAAGAGCAAGATGTAGGTTTACAGAGCCAGATACAAACCCCACAGATGGTGACCCGACCCATTGTCATAGCAAAAAAGAGAGAACTTGGTCTTGGTCTGGGTCTTGTTTTATAGGCCCTGCACAGGGACCTCCCATGGCTCAGACATCACCAAGGAACGATTTTCAGTGGACATTTGGGAGTTAAATGATGACAGTCTTACTGTGCATGCAGATCTCCCATGAGGCTCTCTGAAAGCCCTATTGGAGGGGTGAACTGCAAAGGCACTCACTTGCATCCCTAGAAGTCCCAGAATTCCTCACTATCTACAAAATAATACTGTAATTGCAGGAGAAGCAGAGCAGGGACTAAGGCAACTAGATCTCCTGCAGCACCTCCTTTGTTCTTGCTAGAATGGAAGGGTCAATTGTATCACATGCCCAGAGAGGCTGGGGACATTATATTGAGTGGCAGTCTCCTAATTCCCAGAAGCCCAGGTCAATTTGACACATTTATTTTAAATTTTATCCAAAAAAAATTAAAGCATAAGATCCTATGTATGTTACTAAAGAGTAATGAAAAGAGTAATGCCTAGCTATATAGTAAAACATATTAGAAAGTTGGTGTTACAACAGATGAAAGATGTATAGATACTTACAATATTATAGAAGTGAGTAGTGGAGCTTAGGGACCAAACACAAGAGCCAAGACAAGAGAAGTTGGAAAGCCCTGATTATGGAAGGTTATACATGACATGCTGAAGAATTGCCATTTCTTTCTCAAACAAGTAAGGCATCTTAAACATTAGAATCATGCGGCTAACTAGATATTTAGGAAAATTTTCTAAATGCCAATAAGACCCACTAGAGACTATATTAGAGGAGGATAAGACCAAGACAACAGATGACTTTAGTGCGGTAGTCAGAATGTAGAGGAGTGGAAATAACAAATACTATATGAATGTAATTGGGATTAATCTGAGAATTGTGACTGGGAGGAGATAAGGTGGTGCCATACACGAAGGTAGAGAACACGGGTTTGGGAAAGACAGGATTGAGATGTACACTTCAATCTGGGTCATGTTGACACTGAGGCTCCAGCTGGAGGTATTTGGGTGGTTCCTGGCATGTCAGTTGTTGCATGAACTACACAGACCCCTCTAAGCAGAGGGTTCCATAGAAAGAACTGTAGGCTTCTACAAATTTGCCCATCCCCTTCAAATTATATTTTTAAGTTAGATTTAATAATATTACCATCTGCATCTTAATGTATGTTCATTTAGTCATTCTTTCATTCATTAAATAAATATTTATTGAGCACTTACTGCATGCCAGACATTTTATTAAGAACTGAAAATATAATAGATTAAATTAAGAGTGGGCAGAATGGTATATAATCCTTGTCCTGATAGAGTTTAGCATAAGTAAAAAGAATCATACAAATGAATATACAAACACGATTGTCATAATTCCTGACTTTAGAAGTATACAATGGTATGATAAGAAATAATAAGAAAAACAGACCACATCAGAGAGGTGAAAAGATTCCCAGCAAGTGAAGACAGACCTGAGATCTAAGGGAAGAATAGGAGTAAGCCTGGAAAGGAAACACAGTACACACAAACACCCAGTAAATAGAGGGAGCATGTCACATCTGAGGAACTGAAAAAAGGCCACAGGTCACATGAATTTGATGACACAAAACTTTTCAAAGAGTTCCTCTTTGTTTCCAGGGAGCATTTTTGTTATTGAAAAATGGATATCATAGATTATATCATATATTGGTGGTTTTATATCTGGGTTCTCTTTTCTGATCAATTGGTCTAAGTCTTGATTCTTGTATTATTACCATGCTGTTTTGGTTACTACCGCCTTGTAGAATAGCTTGATATCTAAGATCCCTGACACATCTGTTACTGAGTTTGTCTGAAGTTTGCAGGTGTGTCTTTATCAGATGATAGATCTCCTGAACATGTCACTTAACTGTGAGCATGAGACAATTTTCTCTATAGTATATTATGGAATTCAAAGCATGATCATGTTCAAATTATCTTTTGCCCATTTTTTTTCAAGGAAGATATACTTAAAATAGAGAAGCAGATTTTAGTAATATTGATTCTGATTCCTTCATCGTTATTGCTGTTGAGCTTTGTTTGTTTGTATGTTTAGTGACTGGCCTGCACTAATTCTGTACTGTCTATGATTTACCCCACATTGTGCAGCTGCTGATGTCTTTGATAATTGAAAAAATATTCTTGTTTTTTAAAAAGCCTGGTTTCTTAGAGGTCACCCCTATGTCAACATAGCTTAGTGGTCACCCTGTGATTGGTTGGAGGTTGTGCTCAAACACTTTGAGCCAGTAAGTTTTCTACCCTTGGCAAATGGATCTTTGCTTGGGTTGGCAAATCCATTCCAAGTTCAGGCAATTTGCAGGTCTGCCCTGACTTTTACTTTCTGTGCCACATTTTGGGTCTACTCATAGGACTAGCACAAGTCTCACCTCCATCAAGGGACTTGCAGGAAGCCAGCGATAGTGATTTCTGGTCTCTCTTGAGCATGTGTGCAGCCTCACACATGTGCAGATCCTTCCGGATTCCCAGGAACACGTGGAAAATTTTCAAATATCAAGACCGTGGACATCTTATTCTCATGATTCTGTCTCTAGATTCTCTGGCTGATCTTCAGGTATGTTGCTTGCCCATAGAGTGTTATCCCCTCAGGCTAGCTGGGAATGTAACCTTTCCCATTTGTTTGCCAGAGTTTGCTACTCTTTCTGATGATGCCCATGGGTTTGATTCTTCCCCTGCTCCTCTCTAAATTAACTTAGGCACTCCAGCAGGGAAGCTTCTGATTTCCATGGCTGTCCCTGCCCTGGTACAATGCAGTGAAGGCACTTGGCATATGGAGGAGATGTGCTTACAGGTGTGTTTATCCAGATTCAGTAGTGTTCTAGAATAAACACTTTTCTATTTATTGTATGCATTTGATCTATTTCCAGAGTATCAAAATAATTGTTTTTGAAAATTCTGTCCAGTCTTAGCATTGCTTGGGTGGAGGAGGATTCACCAAGCCTTCTTATCCCACCATTCTTGAATTCCCTATAGTAGAGTAATTGAGGGGTCAGATTGCTGGAGAACTTCTTTGTCTGCATGGTCTTAGCATGCATTCTAACATTCCCACTTACCTAAGAATTTAGTGTCATGTACAAATAAAAAATAACTTCAGCAGAGGTCTATTTGGATGTTCCAAATGGCTTTGGAGGCATTCTGGGTGGAGGTGTACCATAAGTGAAGTACTCAAGCATTAGCTGGCATCTGCCTAACATGGTGGGGTGGTTTGGAGGGAGACCATGTGTTACCCAGAGTTTATCAAAGAGGATGTTCTGCAAGTGTTGGCTTACCAGCTCCTAGGGACTTGGTAACTCAATAACTTCATAAGAGAATGAGCTCTGACACATCCATTACTGAGTTTGTCTGAAATTTGCAGGTGTCTTTACCAGATGATAGAGTTCCCTGACATTTTAACTTAAATGTGGGCATGAGATAACTTCCTCTACAGTATCTTATGAAATTCAAAGACTGTGTGATGAAAGTGGTTCTATAGTGATGTCTGAGCCATGGCAAGGTCCCTCTCCAGGCACTATAAAACAAGACCCAGACCAAGACCAAGCTCTCTCTCTTTTGCTAAGACAGTGGGTCCGGTCATCATCTGTGGAGTTTGTATCTTGCTCTGTAAACCTGTATCTTGTTGTTGCTCAATAATCCTATCTCTCTCTCCTCACTAAACCTCATTTTTGTGCTTGCCTTACTTTGGCATGTGTCTGGTCCTTCTTGAACCATGAGCACACCAAGAACCAATAATTCAGACCGTGACCTGACAGTATGTGTTTCCAGGCTGAGGTGTCTACCCAGCAAGCAAACCATTCTGCTAAGAGAGCAGTTCTAGGGTTACTATCCTGGAATCAAAATCTCTTGCAGCCTGAAACTGAGTGAAACTGGTGGTAATAATTAATTATCTAATTAATTACCATTATATTTTGTATGTTTTAATTTATGTGTATATTTGTTACAGACATTCCTTTATCGTGTATTTTTTTTCCATTTTTTGCATGCATTTTGGGCCGTAGATTTGAAACTAGCTATGTGCTTTCCATTTCTGAAGACCTTCTGTAACATTTCTTATCAGCAGTTAGATTCCTTTATTTATTTCCAGCGTAATTATGTATTTGCTCATTTTTAAAAAAACACACTGTTTTTGAGATTTTTAGTATTTGTGAGATATAAGCAAAATGTTTGTGCTTTCTGTCTGTTTGATTTAACCCAGTCTTCTACAAACATCATTAATAGCACCAATTTTTCCAATTTCCTGCAGTTTTTATTCTATTTCATACCTAATAAGACGTGATTTAAAATGAAGCTTGCTTTTCTCCTTTGTTTTCATCTTTCTTCCCACATTTTGGTAAAATGACATGTAATTTAATGCCCTGGTTATTAACTTTTTTTAAATCAAAGCCTAAGCAAATGTGTTAAATTTAAGAAGTACATGCTAAACAATTATTTAGAGATAACTCTATTTTTGAAAATAATTTTACAACAGTCTTTTTTGTGTCATTTCCTGAGTTCTTCATTGAAATTAATTTTTGATTTGATGTTATGTGGAATATTTTTTTGAGTTGTTGAGCATTGAGATATGGATTAATTTTTCTCTTGTAGGAGAATAATAGTTTACCTGAGTAAAGAATTTAAGATCAATGACATTACCTCAAAATTCTACAATATTATTCCACTGCCTCACATATGAGGCATCAGAAGCTAGTGCCATTCTCTTCTCTGTAAATAGCCGGTGTTTTTTTATCTGAAACTTTTTAAGATGTTTCTTTAACCCTTGAATTTAGAAATAATGCTAAGATGATACTGGGTTTGGATCTTTTTCAATAATTCTGAACGCTCTTCTGTAAGGCCTTTCTACACGAAAAGTAGAGGGTTGGGGTTGGATTTTGTGTTATGTTTTCTTAATGTCTAGTAACTTTTTGAAACTAAGTGGCCTCTGAGTACATGTCGTTTGAATAAATGCATAAAAGTCAAACAAAAGAATGGTATTTCAACCACCTTCAGGCTATCATGACAAATATCAATAAAAAAAGAACAACAGTAAAGTCTCAATACCTGTGCCTCCAAGCCATGAACTGTAATGGGAAGACTTCAGGCCTGCCCTTGGTCTCTTCCTTCCCAAGATGAAGCTAGCCCACAGGCTTCTAGACATGCTCACATCATTTGGGTGGTGGTCCAAGGCTCCTGTGTACTCCCTCCAGACCAACCCAGACACCATGGGTGAAAACTATCTGCCCTCCATCTTTCCCACTCATGGTAAATCCACTCTTGGACCATTTCTCCAGTGACAAGTGGTTTGGCTGAGGAAATCTAGCAAAAGGGCATTTTTTTAGTTGCACTTGGGGTGCCTAGTATCGTTTGATAATGATTTGAGAAGAAGAATGATGAAACAGAGGAGAGACTGATGTCACAGGGAGAATAGGCAGGGCATGTGAGAAGAGCAAAAGTAGACACAGGCAAAAATGCTGGGTCAGTAGAGTAAAACAGGGAAAACCAAGAAAAAGGAGAAAGGAGGCCAGGTAGCAGACAGGTGGAGCGGAAGGCCACAAAGAGGCAGGAGTAAGGAGAGTGCTGGACAGGTCACTGGGTACCACTAAGTCACTTCTATCACTTCTCACAGATGAGAACATTAACTGCCAAAGTGTGGGTTTGATTTCTGCAAGGCCAAAAGCTACTACATATTTTAGCCAGAACACAGACTTTGTTCTAACCAGGATTTCTTTTCCTGCAGTTAGTGCAATAGAGGAGGTTTGGAGGATGTAGACAAGAGCAGGGAGAAAACCTGGAAGCCAGATGGTGGGAGAGATGGAGGGGAAGTGAGAGACCCTGTGGGAGACTGTGGCGAAGGGAGGCAGTGGGGCTTCTCTTGTAGGGAAGTGGGCAGAGGGCGAGGTTTGTCTGTGTGGCAAGGGAAGTGGGATGACAGTGCTAGAGGGTATGGGGAAGGGTGCTGATTTCTGAGTTCTGATGGAAGGAATCCTGCTGAGGCACTAATCCCTGACAGAGCTGCAATGCTCCGGACCTGGGAAAGAGAGCAGTGCTGTTCTAGGATGCCCCTGGCGTCTGCCTTCCAGGCTACTTCCAGGCTCAGAATTCTTTTCTACAGTTTCAGTTTCTATTTCTGATTTTGGGGATAGGAATTTGGCCCAGGGGAAAAGCGGTACTGGAATATGAGTAACTATCTCCATCCTTTCTCTCCTCTCTGGGCTTCTCTTCGTCCTGCAGCATCTTATCTCCCATCCATTTACATTCTCTCCACTTGGCATTCCCCTCTCTCTCAGCTCCCCTAACTTTAGGATTCCATCATCCAGCAGCAGAAGAGCCCCTTTCCTTCCACATGCTCCAGATCTCCTCCTTCACCAACCACAGCTAGATCTCCCTAATAATAGCCTGGAAAATCCTTTAGGTAGAGGCCCAAAGATTCCTATGGTTATAAAGGTACACCTTTCTTTTTTAAGAACTATCTCTTCTATTGTTGAGAGGTCCAACCCTGCCCTACAGGTTATTGTGGCAGAGACGTCTGCAATGGTGTTTCGTTGACTTGGGCTGGAGAGGCCTTACTGGCCAGTGCTCCTCTTCAAGTTTCCCTGTAGAGGATTGCCATCCTTATCAAATTTAGATCAGCACTGAATAGCCCAACATTTGCCCTTTTCACACTTCAGACAGGTTTTAGAAGGCTGTTTTTCTTTCCCAAAATATGCCTCTTGTTACTGTTCCATGATTGTTTACAATTTTTTGCTAAATGGTCAGATTTTCCACAATTATAGCAAGCACCTCCTTCCATCATGGTGGCAAATGTTTGAGCTAAATAGTAGGAGTGCCCATATGTTGACAGGCCTTAACAAAAGCTCCTACATCTGAAGAAGAGGTGTGGATGTGAGCTAATGCTGTTTGACAACTCTTATTAGTATTTTCATAAACAATTGTAGGAGGAGAAGCTTAGCAGTGTCCTGGTTAGGTACTTATCTTTCCAGTGCTATTTGTAGTCTATTGATAAAATCAATATAAGGTTCAGTAGTGCCTTGTCTTATAGTAATAAATGACCCCTGTGTTTGACCAATAGGGATACGTTTCCATGCTTGAATGGCTAAGGCTGGACACTGAACAAGTAGTCTAGCATCAGCCTGAGCTTGAGCTTGAACTGTAGCATAGGTGCCATTGCCTTGTAACATTTCAATAATAATTGGTATTCCATTATCTAAATTTTGAAGGGATTGTTGAATAGCCAAGTCATTACATTCCATAAGCCATAGCGTACATTCTGCTGATGAAACTGGGACATGAATTAATGTTTTCCAGTTCAAAGGAGTCATTTCATAACTATTTCCCAATGCCTCAACCATATCTGTGGTAAATGGAGATCGAGAGCCATTTTCACAGATACTCTTTTATAGCTCCTTAAACACAGTAAAAGGGAAGGGAGAGTTTCATGTTGTCTCCTATTATTTCTCACCACAACAAGGAATGCGGCCATAAAGGCATCAGGGTTTCCTGATTTTAACCCTTGTTTTAGACAACCCTTGATCAAGGAGGGTGGTACATTTGAATTAATTTCTGAAGATACTTTAGGTGGTGGCGGAGTCCAAGGAGGTGGTTCATGATAAGTACCTCCTGACAATGCCACAGGAGGTAGAGGAGGAGGATAAGCCATAGGAGCAGATGGCTGTGCTTCATCCTGATCTTTTAATGGCAGTGGAAATGGCAATTCCTTTTCATCTGACTCATCAGAATCAAAAGACATTAAAGGCTCAGGTTTATCAATAGGCTCCCCTGCTTCTTCATGAGGTGCCCCCTCAACTTTAGCTAAAAGGGGGGGACCTGGATCATTACATTCTGTTATATATCATGGATAAAGAGCATTACACACTAAGCTCCAGGTTGTTAGTACAGTAACATTAGTCATAAGACCCTGTTTAAATTGTTTCTTTAAAACTCATCCTGCCTGTTCCCAGAGCTCGAGATTAAGAGTACCAGCATCTGGAAACCAAGGACAATGTTCACAAACCAAAAGTAATAATTGTTGTAATGCCTTCGGTTCCACTGTATACTGAATTGCTTTTAATAGTTGTTGAAAAGCCTTATAGTATGATTTCTGTTCTTTAGAGAGTTTCTGACCCATGACTCACAATTAAATGATAAAATTCCCCTATAGTATTACACGTGATGGTCCCATCCTCTAATAGAGTTGGGACTGTCCCTTACCGGGATTCCCCGTTAGTCCATCAAAACTCCACATGTGAGCTGGCTGAATGACATCATGATCACCAATTGTAGAGATCGTCCAGTGTCTCTATCAGTGTCAATGCACAACAAAGAATGCTCCAGACCACAAACTCAGGCTGAAGGAGGAAGAGAGACTTCCTTTCAAAGAGCTCTCGAACCTCTCCAAATCTCCTTATGTATTGTAGGGAAAGGTATATGTGTTTACAGTAAAGAACATATAGAGAAAATCTTTGGTGTCATATAGTAAGCATATTGTTGTAAATGAGTCTATTTAGTGATATGCATTTGACTTATAATTATCTTGTTGTTGCCTTATTGTTCCTTAAGGCCATAAAGAAAAGGGCAGGGACCCAACACCAGTCACACTTGCATACATTCCAAACCCTGCTGTGTGCAGCCAGCTGACAACAATCATATCCCAAGTCCTGTTTGCAGGACTGCCAGACGTCCACCTTTCTCACAGTCCCTTTACCCAGGCTCTATGCATCGTCTAATGTCCTCTACAGCATTAAATGCTCACATAAAAAAGACAGAAAATTTACAAATTAACAAAATAATAATCCACTTCAAGGAAATGGAAAAGGAAGAGCAAATCACTCCTAAACCTAGGACAAAAAAAGAAATAACTGAAATCAGAGCAGAACTCAGTAAAATCAAGAGCAAAAGAACTATACAGAAGATTAATAAAACTAAGAGTTGTTTTTTTGAAAAGATAAAATTGACAGCCCTCTTGCTAGATTGACAAGATCTAGAAAGGAAAGGATTCTAATAAGCTCAAGTAGAAATGAAAAAGGAGAGGTCACTACAGACATCACAGAAATACAAAACATTATCTTTGAATACTATAAAAATCTATATTACCAAAACTACAAAATGTGGAGGAAATGGACAAATTCTTAGAAACACACAAACTTCCTAGGCTCAAACAGGAAGAAATAGAATTTCTGAATGGACCAATATCAAGCACAGAAATTCAGGCAGCAATAAAAATCTTCCAACAACAAAAAAAAGACCTGGAAGAAATGAATTCACACCTGAATTTTACCAAACTTACAAAGAAGAACTCATACTTATACTGCAGAAATTATTTCACAAAACTGTGAAAGATGGTATCCTCCCCAACTCATTCTACAAAGCCAATGTCACCTTGATACCAAAGCCAGGAAAGGACACAACAAAATGAAAACTACAGGCCAATATCCCTCACTAATATAGATGCAAATATCTTCAATAAAATCTTAGCAAACTGAATCCAATATCATATTGAATGGGGAAATATTGAAAGCATTTCTGCTTAGAACTGGAACCAGACAAGTTTGCCAACTATCTGCACTTACATTCAACATAATGCTGGAAGTCCATGCCAGAGCAATCAGAAAAGAGAGGGGAAGTAAGGGTGTCCAAATGGGGATGATATGATATCATATCATATCCCTATCTTTGCTTATATAAAATTACTAATTAAAAAGTTGAAAAGGAGTCATTTGTTACCCATGGTTTCAAGTCACTTAGTAGGTGGCTCAGTTAACAGATTGACTGTTGCAATACTGCAGTGCTTGTGTTCAAGTAACCCTTATTTTGCTTAATAGTGTGCACCAAAGCACAAAAATAGTGAAGCTGGAAATTTGAATATGCCAAAGAGAAGCTGGAAAATGCTTCCATTATGTGAAAAGGTGAAAGTTATTTACTAATGAGGAAAGGAAAAACAAATGTATGCTGAGGTTACTAAGATCTTCAGTAAGAATCAATCTTCTATTGATCAAATTGTGAAGAAGAAAAAAATTCATGCTTGTTTGCTGTTGGACCTCAAACTGCAAAAGTTATGGTCACAGCTCATGATTGCTGCTTAGTTAAGATGGAAAAAGTATTAAATTTGTGGGTGGAAGACATGAACAGAAACGTGATCCAACTGATAGTAATTGGGTTTCGTACTATCTGCGGTTTCAGGCATCCACGGGGTGTTGAAACATATCCACTGTGGAAAAAGGCAAACTACCAAACGTTTGTATATTGACAAAAATCACACAGACAGGTACACATACACATGCACTTTCACACAAAAATAATTTAGAGGCCCTTACATTTTGTGATTGAAGATCTACTTCTGAAAATCATTCATGCAGAAGTCATAGTTAAAGTCATGAGTAAATTAAGGTTTCTTAAGGTAAGGACACTTAGAGGAAAATCATACATTCAAAAAACCACTGTTGAGGGATGATAATTTGGGAAGAGAAAGAATAAGAGGAGAAAGAAAACACAGGAAAGACATAAGAAAAATATGGAAAAGCTGGTGCAAGATATCAGTGATCACAGCAATATCAGAATTTTGAAGTAACTTTGAAGTGATATCAGAAAATTCAAACTCAATTGGTTTACAAGGAAATCTGAAACTCATTAGCTTCACGTAACTAAAACATCCAGAGGTTGCTCAAGTCTCAAGTACAGTTGATTCAGGCTTTGGCCCTGTCATCTTATCATTTGCTCTTTTATCTGTTTTCTTTATTTGGGAACTTCATTGTTGGGACAGATTTTCCTATGGAACAAAATTCTATAGCAACTTTGGGCTTTGCACACATCATACCACCCAGACAAAGTGAGAAATCCTCTTTCCTCAACCAGCAAACATAAATCCTAGACTTCAGTTGGATTAGGCCAAATTATATAAGATAAATGATATGAGTCAATTATTCTGGTTACACAGGGGCATGATCATTTTCCTAGATCTTGGTTTTCATCTGGGGTCAATTTGTGCTCCTAGGGAATATTTAGCAATGTCTGTGGTCATATTTGATGTCACAACTGAGGAGATACTATTGGCATCTAGTGGGTGGAGACCAGAGATGCTGCTAAACATCCTGCAGTGCACAGAACAGCTTCCTCAGCAAGAATTACCTGGCCCAAAATGTTAATAGTTCAGAGGTTAAGAAACTGTTAGAACAAGGGTTCTGAAATTTGAATATAAATCCAAATCACCTGGAAGCCTTGTTAAAACAGATCATCGGTTCCCATTCCCATATTTTCTGATTCAGTAGTGTGGGGAGCGGGGTAGTAATTTATTTTTTTAGCAAGCTTCCAGATGTTATTGCTGCAGCTAGTTCATAGTTCACATTCCTATTTTCCACATTGCATGATTCACAAGCATACCGCAATAGCATGGCTATTCTATAAGATGGGGTCCAGGCGAATGTATTCCTGAGAAGTAACCAGTTGTACTAATAGAAGAGAGGTGGGGAAAGCTGTGATTTCACCAATTTGCTACACTTTTTAAATTCTAAAGATAATATTGTCCTAAAATTTACAAGATTGGAGAATTGCTTCTAGTACACCTGGTTTCCCCAACTAATGCTTCCCCTGGCCTCCCTTCCTAAGTTCTATACAAATATATCTTCAAAATCCCCCTTTTCCCTACTATCTTTAAAAAAATGAATTAAGATATTTTAAGAGGGACTCTTCGAGAGAAGTATAGAATAAAAAAAAAGAATAAAGGTAAATGTAAATCAAAAATATAACTGAATTGTTATACCATGGATATTAAACAAGGACCCTGATGGCAGGAACAGCCTCTTAATTCTTTTCCTTGAATATGTCACAACCCCCCTGACCTAATACTCCTCATTCACCCTGCCTCTCACTCATTCTCCCTGGAAAAATGAGAAGCAGGATTCCATTACAATGATTCTCTGAAGTTAGACTGTAGTTGTAGTAAGAACAAAGGTGGTTTTCTCCAGAGGAGTTCAGAGCAGAAACCAGAAAAGCATAATATTTTTTGGCTAAGTAGAAAATATTTTACTAAGAAGATGAAGATCTAGAATAGCAATAGAAAAAAGAAGGAAGGAGATGACTCTCAAGGAAGACCATGAACTTGACAGTCAACAACTCAGAAAATTTTTACTGAAAAAATGCATTTGCAGGTAAGAGATCTTGCCAGGGATCCACAAACCAGGATCACTGCCCTCAAGGAACTTCCAAGTAGAAAAGGAAGAGAAACAAAAATGACTGCAATGCTGTGGGTGCAGAATAAGTGGTTCTCTTGGTGATACCAGACAAGGGATGGTTACTTCCATTACAGAACTGGGAAAGGCCTCCTGGAGGAAGAAGTTTCGCAGCTGGGCTTTGAGGGTTGAAAATTCGTCCAGGCAGAGACAGAGAAATTGCATAAAAAATGGCTTGCATCTATGCAATACAGTTATCCCAGCATAATTATATTTAGCTTACTTTGACAGATGATATTTAAGTAGAAGCAGAAAAAGGAAAGTTTTAAAATGGAAAGCCAAAGAGAAGTCATCTTTAAGTGTATCTACCATGTTTCATTTATTCTGAGACATTCTTACATTTTAATATATAAGACATAGATGATACTATTGATATAGTCTTATAATAAATTCACAGTTTCAAATAATTTTTCTGCTGGTGTTTAAGTTGCAACTTATCTTAATATGAATGAACACTCTATTTTGATGAAATATGATGAGAGTGACACCTGGGTTGACATCTTGGGATTCTAGGCTTCTTGGTGTTTATTCCAAATGGGAGAGGAGATATGATGGGAGCTCAAGGGATATCCCGATATGATCTGTTAAAACCACATGGACAAAGAGCTCTACATAAGAGGTAATTGTACACTGATGTTCATAGCAACATTATTCACAGTAGCTAAAGGTAAAAGCAAGCCAAATGTCCATAGATGGATGAATGGATGAACTAAATGTGTCACTTACCTACAGTGGAATATTATTCAGACCATATAGGAAGGAAACCCTATCACATGCTACAACATGTATGAACCTTCAGGGTCTCATGGCAAGTAGAATCAGCCAGTCAAAAAAGGACAATTACAGTATGATTCCATTCCAGTTATATGAGGTACCCAGAGTAGTGAAATTCATAGACACAAAAAGTAAAATGGTCATAGCCAGGGCCTGTGTGAGTAGGGGGGGAAATTGGAGAATTGCTGTTTCATAGGAAAAGAGTTCCAGCTTTAAGGGATAAAAGAGTTCTGGAGATTGCTTGCATAACAGTGTGAATGCACTTAACTCCACTGAAATGTACTCTTAAAATGGTAAATATGGTAAATTTTGTTACATGTATTTTAATAGGATTAAAAAATATATCTCCACATAAGGGAGATGGGAGTTGGGTGGAAAGGTTTTGGTGGAAAGATTGAGGCTAAGGCAATGAAATAGATAAATGAGCAGAAAAGAGGGGGAGGGTGGTCAGAAAAGAATAAAAATACTCCAAACAAACAAAAACCAACTCACCGGCGCCTCTTATACCATAATGCAAGGCACAGTAAAAGGATCAAGCAGGGCACAATTATTGCCAAAAAGATCAAGCCAATGGAGATGGGGTGTCCTGGTAATTGGGAAAGGACAAAAGGATGTCACTTCCAATCCCACCCACTGAATCCCCTGGCCATCCTTTCCCCACCTGAGTGTCAGCTCTTCCATTTAGCTGCTTCCAATGTATGGTCATCTCCAACTCCCTCTCTCACATCCCTGAGGCCATCCATCTACCTTTTGATCCCTCTAGCTACAATTCACATAATCTGTGAGTCCTTCATTCTTATCTCTTCTTTAACTTGGTTCCTTTATTCTTATTCTTGTTGGGATCGGGGTCTCAGAAATAAATCAATCTACCCCTCTCCCTCTTTCACCTGTCAAGCTCCATCCTTCCCCAGTGCCTCCCTCTCTTCCTGAAGACCACCTCCTCCCATGTCCAGCCAGTGCCCAGCTCTTTCTTACCCCAGTGGAGAATGATGTCCCGGCCTTCTAGACTGCTGTGCTTCACCCGACAAGACAGACCAGCTGCCTCCCCAGCTGCCACATCCAGGGTCGCTCGGATATACCATGTCCAGTCAGCATTTGGCAGGAGGTCACTGTGCTGAGTGCCCGGCTGCTCCTGCTCACCCCGCATCCACCTCACCCACACGGGTTTTGGGTAGAATCCTGAGACGTGGCATGCCAGCAGCAGACGGCCAGGCCTCGGACTGGGGCCACTGGACAGCCAGGCCTCGGGCTTTACTGGGGCAGGAAGGGGCAGTGAGAGTGTGGTGTCATGACTCAAATTCATATCATAGGGACTCAGAAGCCAAACTTGGACAGTGACCACTTCCACTGCTTTGGGATCCTAATAACTTGTTGATTAATCCCTTGTTCTTCTTAGGTACCTTCCTACTCAGGAGCTTAGAGGAGGTGGTGGGAAGTGAAATAGAGAGCAGGACTAACCTTGCCTTTCCAGCTCTGCCTTCCCTTCATCAAGGACGCTCAAGAGATATTGGGGGCAGATTTCGAAGAGGAGCTTCTTCACAATATAGATGGCAATTTTATATTGCATGATTAGTGCGCAGAATATCCGTGACCTGAGGCGACCTTCTGGGGAAGGCACACATGTATCATTCTCGAAGCTCAGGAAATCCAATCCTCCTAAAGCTCCCCTCAAGAAGCTTCCTATGGAACCCCCAGAACGTAGCTCACAGCCTGCTATGCCCTGGATCTCAAAGGGGTCTAGGTAGAAGGCAAACAGAGAACAAGTTATTAAACATTAATAAGAAGAAAATAAGACTAGGACATAGTATTTAGGTGGGGATAAAGTTCTTGGATGTGAAATGATGAACAAACCTCAATTATAGTGCAGAGAGATTTTCAAGAGCATTCAGAAAAGCTGTGCATGTCATGAATGGGGGGTATGGTAATAGTTGGGGAGGGGGAGGCAGAGCATGATGCAGTGCAGAAAGCAGCATTTTTGCGTGAGCCACAGGACCACAGAAAGAGAAGACGCAGGGAGGAGACAACTGAAGAGATGGATTAGAGGAGGAAACCACACTGCAGGTCACTCAGGCATAGGTTAGAAGTAAGGGACCTTGAGCAGGAAAGTCCACATAAGACATACCAGGAGTTGGATGGGGAGCCCTAATCTCTCAGAGAAGAGACAGAAGCAGCCAGGATCTGGAATACAGTGTGGAGGTGTGGAGTCAGCGAGAGACTGCTCTAGAAGAGTGTGTTCATGCAGTTGGGTAAAGCAGAAAGAAGGGAGAAGGATCAGAGGAATTAGCAGCTTGCAAAAAGAGAGAGAAGATAGTCTTTGGGAATCTCTGCAGTTCAGGGCACTGGACTCACATTCCAGCTGGAATTCACTGGCATACCCCTGTATTTCTTGAGTAAATAGAAAAAAGTAGACTTGGAATAGCTCCACCAGCTCAGCAATCTCCTCATCACTGAAGTTGCCCTTGGACCAGGGCTTCAGGAATATGGCAGTGCCTGAGTCACTGTCCCAGCCATGAATCTGCAAATCATCCAACCAGCCTGAACCTTGATTGTGTGCCCAGGTGCTGTTGGCAAAGGACGAGATCTGGATGAGATGGAAAGAGGTTGGTCCCTGGAAGGCTGTGAAGAGTAGAAGAACAAGACTGTGAAGAGAAAGGGAGGAGCAGGGGGGAGCGAGAGAGAATGAAAATGGAAAAGACCTGGAGAACAAGAATCTTGATTCTGAAGAACACATAAAGCCTGACATATTTGACTGCTCCAGGATTTTCATGCTCCAGCCCCAACACCCAGAAAGGCAGAAGAGGGCTGGAGACAGCAGGGCTCAGACCCTTCATGTCCAAGTGCACCTGGGTGAGAGCAGCATGCTTTTACCCAAGACTCCTGCGCCAGTGCTGGGAGTTGTCAGAGTGACTCTTACCGTCCTCACTGTCACCACCTGGGAAGAGAATTGCTAACAGTTGAAATGGCAGAAGCAGCATTGCACTGGGAGATGGAACTTCTCACTTGCAGAACTGGTGTTTGATATGTGATTGCAGCAAACCTTTTTCTCAGTAGCTCACAGTGACTTCCTCTCTTCCAACTGTCAGATCTCTTTCTCAGACAAATGGCATTTCAGAGAAAATATGTGCCTCCCATAACCCTGAGCCTTATATCTCATCTCTCTTGCCCCACCCTTGCCCTGACTTCTATCCTTTCTCTTACCTCCCTGACTTCCACCTGCTGTCTGTGTCCTCAGCTTCCTTCAGACCACCTTAGAAAAGTCACCATGTGATTCTTAAAGGTCATTTTACCTTCTTAGGCCTCTATTCTTACATCTGTAGAATAAGAGGGGGATATTATACAAGTGATTAGCTTCTAATCTGCTTTAAACTAGAAAGAATGTTTGCTTTATCCACCCAAGTCATCCTCCCTTCCTGCCTGATGCCCTGTCTTTTCTGGCCTTCCGTCATTGTCCCTTTCTAATGTTCTCAGTGTCTCCTCTTTCTTATCTCACCCTTCTTCCCTACATTCTAACCCTTTGTGTGTGAGAATGTGTGTATATTTTTGTGTGTGTATATGTGTGTGTTGATAGTCACTTACAAGACTGCAAAGCATTTTAAATGCCATGTGTACTATAGAACTACAGACCCAAATCCCAGAATCAGATAGCATAAATTCTGCCATTTATAATCCAGGCAAATTTATCTTATGCCATACCAATTATTAAGGACAAATGGCATTTGCTGTTGGTATATTACCTTCTGTTCAGTAGCTCTTGACCTTTGGAGTTTTGATTTTTGATTTTTTTAAATTCACAATATTACAAGGGTACAAACCTTTTAGTTACATGAGTTGCTTTTGTACCAGTCATCCAGATGGTGTGTATTGTACCCGTTAGTTGTCAATTTACCCATCTCCTCCTCCCTCTCTCCTGCTTGATTTCCATTAAGTGTTAATTCCATCTGTGCACATGAGTGTTGATCGATTAGTTCCAATTCAATAGTGAGTATATGTGCTGTCTGTTTTTTTATTCTTGCCATACTTCACTTAGTAGAATGGTCTCCCATTGCATCCAGGTTGTTATAAAAGGTGTTGCTTCAGCACTATTAATGGCTGAGTAGTACTCCATGGTACACATATACTACATTTTATTAATTCACTCATGTATTCATGAGCACTTGGGTTGATTCCACATCTTTGCGATTGTGCATTGTCCTGCTATAAACATCGGTACAGGTGCTTTTTGATAAAATGACTTTCCCCCCCTTTTTTGTAAATACCCAATAGTGGCATTGCTGGATCAAATGGTAAGCAATCATACTACTTTCCATAGAGGTTTGTACTAGTTTGCAGTCCCACCAACAGCATATAAATGTTCCTTTCTCTCCACATCCATGCCAGCATCTGTTGTTTTGGGACTTTTTGATAAAAGACATTCTCACTGGAGTTAGGTGATACCTCCTTGTGGTTTTGATTTGCATTTCCCTGATGATTCAAGATATTGAGCATTTTCCCATATGTTTATTTGCCATTGGTCAATTTTCTTTTGAAAAGGCTCTGTTCATGCCTTTTGCCTACTTTTTAATAGGGTTATTTGATGTTTTCGTGCTGATTTGCTAGAGTTCTTTGTAGATTCTAATTATTAGCCCTTTTTGGATGTATAGCATGCAAATATTTTCTCTGATTCTGTAGGTTGTCTATTTGCTCTACCGATTCTTTCCTTGGCTGTGAAGAAGCTTGTTAATTTAATCAGTTTCCATGTATATATTTACTTTTGTTGTTGCTGTGATTGCCTTCAGGGTCTTCTTCATAAATTCTTGGCCTAGGCCAATATCTGTAAGAGCTTTTCCAACATTTTCCTCTAAAATTTTTATAGTATCATACCTTATGTTTAAGTCTGCTATCCATCATGAATTAATTTTTGTGGTGAGGGTTCTGTTTGTCTTCAACATGTGGCAATCAAATTTCCAGCACCATTTATTGAATAGAGATTCTTTTTGAGGTGTCTGTTTTTGATTACTTTGTCAAAGATCAGATGAAAATCTGAGGATGATTTTATATCTTGGTTCTCTGTTCTGATCGATTGGTCTATGTCTCAGTTCTTGTGTCATTACCATGCAATTTTGGTTGCTATAGCTGTGTAGTATAGTTTGAAATCTGCACTCAGGATGCCTAGTGTCTTCTGATAATGAGATTTGAGAAGAGCAGAGTGATGAAACAGAAGAGAGACTGAAGGGACAGGGAGAACAGGCATGGCATGTGAGGAGGGCAAAAGTAGACACAGAGGCAAGAATGATGGGTCAGTAGAGCAAAACAGCAAGACCAAGAAGAGGGAGAAAGGAGGCCAGGTAGCAGACAGGTGGCACAGAAGGCCACAGAGGGACAGGAGCATGGAGACTGCTGAATGGGTTACTGGGTCCCACCGTCTCACTTCCATCACTTCAAACAGATGAGAACATTTACAACCCAAGTGTGGGTTTGATTTCTGCAAGGCCAAAAGCTACTACATATTTTATCCAGAACACAGACTTTTTCTAACCAGGACTCATTTTCCAGCAGTTAGTGCAATAGAGGAGGTTAGGAGGATGTGGAGAAGAGCAGGCAGAAAACCTGGAAGCCAGACAGCAGGAGAGATGGAGGGGAAGTGAGAGACCCCATAGGAGGCTGTGGCAAAGGGGGGCAGTGGGGCTTATCTTGTAGAGATGTGGGCAGAGGGAGAGGTTTGTCTGCATTTGGAAAGGGAAGTGAGATGACAGTGTAAGAGGATATGGAGAGGGGTACTGATGTCTGAGTTCTGAGGGAAGGTGTCCTGCCGAGGCACAGTTCCCCTGACAGAACTCCAGTGATGTATCTACTCCTGTTCCTGTTCCTCTTCAGGGAAATTTGCTGTCCTGGGGAAAACACAGCAGGTAGGAAGAGCTCAGGTGGGAGGATACCTAGTGTAGGGCACAGGAAGGTGGAGAGGAAGCTCTGGGGAGGACCTGGGAAAGGGAGCAGTGCTGCTCTGGAATGCCCTTGGAGTCTGCTGTCCAGGCTACTTCCAGGCCCAGAATTCTTGTCTACAGTTTCAGTTTCTGTCTCTGATTTTGAAGATAGGAATTTTCCCCATGGGAAAAGTGGTACTTGAATGCAATTATCTCCATCCTTCCTCTCCTCTCTGGGTTCCTCTTCTTCCTGTGGCAACTTATCTCCCATCCCTTTACACTCTCTCCACTTAGCATTCCCTTCTCTCTCAGCTCCCCAAGCTCTAGGATTTCATCATCCAGTAGCAGAAGAGTGCCTCTACTTCTGCACGCTCCAGATGTCCTCCTTTGCCAACCACAGCTAGGTGCATACCCAGGGCCCAGGCTGGCTGGGTGAGCTGCAGACTCACTCATGGGATGGTATTATGGGAACCATCTGTTTTCTGAGGTCATGGTCCCAGGGAGACTGCAGCAAGGAGGAGCTGAAGAACTGATCCAGGTGTACTTGCATGGTTTTGCCAGGAAAGTACAGGCCTTTGCCAGTCAATTTCAGTTTGAATGTTAGTTCATTGTTATAAGTTGATAATTTTCCCAGGGGATCCAATCATCTTTCAAAGGGGAAGATAGTGTATAAATCCTGACCATTGTCCTACCTTCCTGACCTTGTTTCTTGTCTCCCTTTCTTTCCCACTCCCTGGTTTGCTGCACCCATCACTATTCCTCCCCAATATACAGTGCAGGGCCGGAATGTATTGATCTCTGCATGGTCCTGAATGTTCCCTCACATTCTGGCTCCCTGGAATGGCTGTCTGTTGTTGATTTTCTGCCAGTAATTTCTGGCCTCAGACTCAGTCGTTCCTCCCCAGGTTTCTGGCCTCTTTCCTCTTTGGCCTGAGTGTTCATGCAGCCTGCTAATCAAAACCATGAGACACATTGCACCTTTCAGAATGGCCATTATTAAAAAGTCAAAAACCAATAGATATTGGCACAGATGCAGTGAAAAGGGAATGTTATACACTATTGATGGGACTGCGAATTAGTACAACCTCTATGGAAAGGTGTATGGACATTCCTCAAAGGAATAAATGTAGATCTACCATTAGACTACCAATCCCACTGCTGGCTATCTACCTAAAGGAAAAGAAGTAATATTATCCAAAAGACACCTGCACTTATATTTTTATTGCAACACAATTCATAATTGCAAGGATATGAAACCCACCTAAGTGCCCATCAGCTGATGAGTGGATAAAGAAAAAAAAAGAAGAAAATGTGTTATATATACAGCATAAAAATGTGGTATATGTACAGCATGAAGTAGTACTCATACATAAAAAAGAATGAAATAATGTCTTTTCCAGCAACTTGGATTGAACTGAAGGCCATTATCCTAAGTGAAGTAATGCAGAGATGGAAAACCAAATACTGCATATTCTCACTTGTAAGTGGGAACTAAGCTTTGGGTACTCAGGTGCATGGTAAGTGGTATGATGGACATTGGAGATTCAGAAAGGGGGACGGTGGAAATAAGGTGACAGAAGAAAAACTATTTATGAGTGCAATGCATACTGTTCTCTTGACAGGTACTCTAAAAACCTAGACACCACCACTATACTATTCATCCATGTAACCAAAACCACTTGTGTCCCTAAATCTATTGAAATTAAAAATGGAATAAAGTGATAAAGTCTGTAAAATATTACTTACAAAAGCCAGCAAATAATATTAAATTATGTCAATAATAATATAAGAATAGTGTTCAGAGAATTATATGGCAAATAAAATGAAGACAAAAATGGAGTAAATTTTTTAAAACATGTCATGTTACACACCCTATACAGTCATTATTAGAGGCCAATAAGATGAATAAGATAAAGTCACTTACATACTCACAGTGTCTAGAAGATACAGATAATAATCTGCTCAGGAGAATAAAGCTATTCTTGGTCCTGAAGCCACAAGAAAATTTCTCCCATCAGTTCCTAAAACAGAGAAACTGTTTAATGTATGGAATATTCTCAGAAAAGTTATTTCAGCAAATTTTATGAGGTCTATAGGTCTGCTTACTATTAAGTCTCACTTTAAATTATTTATTTATTTATTTGTAATTTTTTTGAATTTCAGCGTATTACGGGGGTGCAAATGTTTAGGTTATGTATATTCCCTTTGCCCCACCCAAGTCAGAGCTTCAAGCGTGTCCATCCCTTAGATGGTGTGCACTGCACCCATAAAGTGTGTATATACCCTTCCATTCCTCTCTGCTCCCATCTGCCTGACACCTGAGGAATGCTATTACTATATGTGCACTTAAGCGTTCATCAGTTAAAACCAATCTGATAGTGAGCCCATGTGGTGCTGCTTTTTCCATTCTTGGAATACTTCACTTAGTAGAATGGGTTCCAGCTCTATCCAGGATAATACAAGAGGTGCTATGTCACCATTGTTTTTTGTGGCTGAGTAGAACACATTGGTATTCATATACCACATTTTATTAATTCACTCATGTATTGGTGGACACGTGGATTGTTTCCACATCTTTGCAATTGTGAATTGTGCTGTTATAAACATTTGAGTGCACATGTCTTTTTAATAGAATGTCTTTTGTTCTTTAGGTAGATGCCCAGTAATGGGATTTCTGGATCAAATGGTAGTTCTACTTGTATCTCCTTGAGGTATCTTCATATTGTTTTCCACAGAGGTTGTACTAGTTTGCAGTCTCACCAGCAGTGTATGAGTGCTCCTATCTCTCGACATCCAGCCAACAGTTATTGTTTTGGGACTTTTTGATAAAGGCCATTCTCCCTGGAGATAAGTGATATCTCATTGTGGTTTTGATTTGCATTTCCCTGATGATTAGAGCTGTTGAGCATTTTTTCATGTTTGTTAGCCATTAGTCTGAAAAGTTTCTGTTCATGTCCTTTGCTCACTTTTTGATAGGGTTGTTTGATTTTTTCTTGCTGATTTTCCTGAGTTCCATATAAATTCTAGTTATCAGCTCTTTATCGGATGTGTAGCATGTGAATATTTTCTCACATTCTGTAGGTTGTCTGTTTGCTCTCGTGATAGTTTCCTTGGCTGTGTGGAAGCTTTTTAATTTGATCAGGTCCTATTTATTTATTTTTGTTGTTGTGACTGCCTTTGGGGTCTTCTTCATAAATTCTTTGCCTAGGCCAATGTCTATAAGTGTATTTCCAACATTTTCTTCTAGAATTCTTATAGTTCCATGCCTTAGGTTTAAGTCTGTTATCCACTGTGAGTAGATTTTTGTGAGAGATGAAAGGTATGGATCCTGTTTCAGTCTTCTACATGTGGCTATCCAGTTTTCCCAGCACCATTGATTGAATAAGGATTCTTTTCTCCAGTGTATGTTTTTGTCTGCTTTGGCAAAGATTACATGGCTAAATGAGGATGGTTTTATATCTGGGTTCTCTGTTCTGTTACATTGGTCTATGTCTGTGTTCTTGTGCCAGCACTATGTTGCTTTAGTAATTATAGCCTTATAGTTTAGCTTGAAACCTGGTAAATTGATGCCTCCAAATTTGTTCTTTTTGCTTAAGATTGCTTTTGCTGTATGGAGTCTTCTTTGGTTCCATATGAAGCATAGAATTACTTTTTATAGATCTGTGAAATTTATGTTGGTATTTTAGTAAGGATTGCATTGATTCTGTAGATAACTTTGGGTAGCATAGGCATTTTAACAATTTTGATTCTGTTGACCCATGAACATGGTATGATTTTCCACCTGTTTATGTCCTCTGCTATTTCCTTCCTCAGTGTTCCATAGTTCTCCCTGTAGAGGTCTTTTACCTCCTTAGTTAAATATAGTCATATGTACTTTATTTTGTTTGTTGTTATTGTGAAGGGTATTGAGTCTTTGATTTGGTTCTCAGTTTGTCTGTTGTTGGTGTATAGGAATGCTACTGATTTCTGTACATTGATATTGTAAACTGAGACTTTGCTGAATTTATTTATCAATTCCAGTGGTCTCATGGAAGAACCTTAGGGGTTTTCTAGATATAAGATCATACCATCAGCAAAGAGTGGCAGTTTGACTCTTCTGCCCCCATTCAGATGCCCTTGATTTCATTCTCTTGTCTGATTGCTCTGGCTAGAACTTCCAGCACTATGTTGAATAGAAGTGGTGATAGAAGGCAGCCTTGTCTGGTTCCAGTTCTAAGTGGGAATGCTTTCAATTTTTCCCCATTCAGTATGATGTTGGCTGTGGGTTTGTCATATATGACTTCTACCATTTTTACGTAAGTCCCATCTATGCCTATTTTGTTAAGGGTTCTTATCATAAAAGGGTATTAAATTTTATTGAATGCTTTTTCCATGACTATTGAGAGGATCATATGGTCTTTGTTTTTGCTTCTATTTATGTGTTGAATTACATTTATATATTTGCGTAAGTTGAACCATCTGTGCATCTCTGGGATGAAGCCCACTTGGTCATGATGGATTGTTTTTTCGATAAGCACCTGAATTCAGTTTGCTAAGATTTTGTTGAGAATTTTTGCATCTATATTCATAAGGGATATTGGTCTATAGTTTTGTCTTTTTGTTGTGTCCTTTCCTGGTTTTGGTATCAGGGTGATGTTGGCTTCATAAGTCTCTTTTTTTATTCCAAAGTACTACAAATATTTTTGGTTCCATGATTACTTTTGTAATGCTGAGTCATGGTTCTAAGTGTGCCCGTCACCCAGATAGAGAGTGTTCATTACACCCTTAGGTAGATTTTCTGCCATCCCCTCCTCTCTTACCCCCCTCCCCACTGCTTGATTTCCATTGAGTTTTACTTCCCTCTATGTGCATGTATGCTCATCAGTTATTAAGTCTCTTTAAGTTGGCTTGTGGTAAAAATTGGAAATAGTATTTCAACACAACACAACAGAATCTTGTCCAGGAGAGCACCTTTCTGATATTCTGGCAAGCTCGAGAGTAAATTTTACGGTTTCTATAAAAATGAATAGATTCTAAGTACAATTAGAATTAAATATTCAGTCAATATCAATTAAATATTGAGCTAATTTAATTAATTTTTGAGTAGTATCAACTTTGGCTCATGTATTCTAACATATACATTATGTAAAACTATTTTATATTATGTATTAATTGCAGCAGATTTCATAATCAGTTGACCTATTGGTGGAATTGGCAATTGAACATTTCTTGTGGTGTTTGGAGATCTACTCAAAGACTAGCACTCATAGAGAGCATCTAGATTCTTCTTGACATATAATTTTGGTTTTGTTCTGGTGAAAAGGGATTGTTTCACCTAACTCTAACTACCTCCATCCAAAAGTATGCCCAATTCTACTTCAAAGAGAATGCCAGATACCACTTTAGACAGGAAAGTATTTAAAACAGTGTGAATCTTTTTTTTTTTCAAATTTGCAAATTTACTAAAACTTTTTATAAGAAATATTATTTTAAATACACATTTTCATTAAATACATTTTTTTTTATTGGGGGAAAACTACAAAGCATTTACAGTACAATGTTTACAGTCACAATTTGTAGTGAGCTGATTTCCCAAAATATATTACCACTCAAGTTGACTTATCTTGTTACATTCAAAAACCTACTCTGTCAA
>CAUYRT010035094.1:0-15050 GCA_963574885.1 Lepilemur ruficaudatus
GAGTGCTGGATTACAGGCATGAGCCACCACGCCTGGCCTGTTCTTCTTATAAAATAAAATAAAAATCAGCCGTAACAGCACTGCAATCACGACTTGGGTTGCAGAGGGTCTTGTGATGCCTAGGAAATTAACCCACAGTGATCAGATGAGGCATTGGATCACCCTTCAGCATCAAGTCATCGTTTGAGAAGACCTGTTTGCTGTCCTGACCCAGAAGGAGGAAAAGTTCTAGCCTGTCCCAGCAAGCACCCACTCTCCCTGGTGACTGAGAGCTGAGCCCATGCTCCAACTCATGGTTCTCCACTCAGCTCGGGGCTGATGTGGTCACGACGGCTGACGTGCTTCAGCACAGCAGTGTGTATCCTCAGCCTGAGAGACTGAATTGCCCCAACGCTGATCGTCAGTTTACTGTTTGAGTGCTTATTCCCACCTCCTGCCTTGACTTTGAGTGTGCTTTCAATGGACAGCCCTTGTGTCTCTCCTCTTTTCTCTTGAAAGTTGCCTTAGGCTACCAGAGTCACTTGTCCACGTGAACAGAGAACCAGAACATTCCTAGGAATACAGCTTCTATCCCCACCCTCTCTTGCCTTGGGGCAGGGCGACTCTGTGTAACCCATGCTCCACAGGGTCCCTGAACAATAGACTGAAGCCAGCCTCAGTGGAACTTTTGTCTGAAACCACACCTTGCTTGGTTTCTCCCCTTTCCCTGTCCTGTTCCTCTCAGTTTGTCTGGGGAGCCCTTCTCTAATAAGTCACTCACACCCAAATCCTTGTCTAAGGGCCTGCGTGTGCAGAACCTGAGACAGACATGAACCTTGATAGATTAGCTGCCTCTGTGGACAGTTCGTGTTATTTGAGAATCCTATACCCAGCTGTGGGGCAAAGACTGGGGGAAATTGAAGGGCTGGACTTCCAATCATGGAGAAATTTAGACAACAGTGCCTCATGGTTGCGAGTAGGGGCTTTAGTGCTGTACAGACCTGTCAATAACATGCTCTCAGTGGCCTTGGACAGTTTGCTTAACCTTGCTGGGCCCGAGTTTTCTTATCTGCCAAATAGTGACAATGGTAACAGCTACTCTGTGTAAAGTGCTTAGCACAGTGTCTGGCACGTGGCAAGTACCCCAGCAATGCTGGCTATGATTATTATTTGGCTTGAACTCCATCTCAAATGTGTAATCAGGACGTTAGCCTTACCAGCCACGCTGGGGTGGCCAGGTTTCATTTCTAGCTGAAAAAGGAGGAGGAGAATTCCCTTTCTTCCTCAGGAAAACAGAAACTATTTAAGCAGTGCTTTCTAATGATTGGTCTCGTACCGACAGTGTGATGCCTGGGGAGTATTGTTTGTTAAATATTTTAAATATCGCCCTCGCCTGGGGATTTCCTGATGAGTCAAGTTGGGCAGATCGTTTGCCTTTGATTTGACACATACTTCAGAGAGTAAGAAGAAAAGACGGAACAGATTGAAGATGGAAACTAACCTGTATCTAAAAACTTCTATGGGCCAGTCATTATCTCATTTAATCCTCCAAATCCTACAAGATTGGGAATTTTATTCTCATTTCCCAGTTGGAGAAACCAAAATCTGTTAAAATAATTTATGTGGAATCAAGTGACCATGTCGCTGGGCCTGAGGGAGACTGTCCAGTATCAAGGGGTTACCCTGGCTGTCAGAGGGTGCAGCAGAATTGCAACATGAGTCTGTTTTCCCCGAAGTTCCTGTTTATTCTAGCATCAAGAGTTCACCGAAGACACTGAAATTCTGCAGTAAAATTCTGTAGGACACTGGGCAGTGAGAATGTAATAAAAATTACCGGAGCTTTTTTTCTTTTTTTTTTTTTTGAGACAGAGTCTCACTCTGTTGCCCAGGCTACAGTGCTGTGGCGTCAGCCTAGCTCACAGCAACCTCAAACTCCTGGGCTCAAGCGATCCTCCTGCCTCAGCCTCCCAAGTAGCTGGGACTACAGGCATGTGCCACCATGCCCGGCTAATTTTTTCTATTTTTGTTAGGAACGGGGTCTCACTCTTGCTCAGGTTGGTCTCGAACTCCTGAGCTTGAACCATCCACCTGCCTTGGCCTCGCAGAGTGCTAGAATCACGGGAGCTTTTAAAGTAACAGTTGGAATTGAGCATCTCAAAGTCCCTAGAAGCGCAGGGAATTTGTGCTTGTAGAAAACACCTTCTAGGCTCAACTGCAGCACTTCCAGAAGAGTTTAAGGACCTTTCTTCCAGCAGCCACAGCCTCTGTGCCACCAGAGTTAGGTTCGCTTTATTAAACGGCCCATTCATAGGAGTAGCGAATGTCCATTTTGTTGTTGGTTGGTGGCAGTGAGACAGCATATGCTGTTCTGGTAGGAATAAGACCCCAAATCAAACACACTCAGGTTCAGATTCTGACTCAGCCGATTAATAGTGATGTCCTCCTGGGCACGGTGCATCACCTCTCTGTTTGTTTCCTTAGTGGTGGAATGTACTTGCTGGTCTCAAATCGTAGGTGCTCAGTAATGCTTTGTCCCCTTCTTAGTTCATGCCTCTCTGCTTTGGCTGGTGAAGAAACCTTCTTTGGAGATTCTATTCAGGGATGGCCTTTCTTAGTCCTCCCCAAACCAACTTAGCTGATTTTCTGTTTTTCTGCTGTCTCAGCGGAAAACTGTGTGAATACTTTGATGATGGCACTTGCCACATTGTGTCATCACAATCTGTTTAAAAATCTGTGTCTGCCAGAATGCCTTGGGCTGCAAGTAACAAATAAGCACATTCAAACTGGCTTATTCAATGGGGAAATTAACATGTCAAGGAACAAAAAGCCTACAGGGCCTAGACTCCATCTCTGAGATTGAGTGGTGCCATCAAAGGGGAGAGAGGAGGTGGTGATTTTAAAACACGGATGGAATGTTACATGTTGCCTGGCCCAGGCTACTGAGCTTCTCTTTCTGGAGCTTGCAACGTTTTGGACACCTTGAGAGTTGATTGCTGTAGTGTCTCCGAGATTGGGACCAACCCATCCCTCCTTTGGTGATTGCTCTAGCGCCTTCTGATTTTGACCTCCTCGTATCTCCTCTGCTGCTTCTTTTGCACTGGGTAAGGGAGGGTGGTCCATGTTTGGACAGCCTCACACCTGGTTAGGAAGTAAAATAAACCAATGCACAAAATATATCACAATCCATGCAAACCTCCAGGTTCCAGCAAACTGGGAGGATGCTCAGAAGCAGAAACTGTCAATAGGGACAATTACAATCAGAAATCTTTTGGGGAGATTGTGGTAGTATTCAGGATCCACTGACGCGGAGTCTTCCTCCTGTTATACTTTCTCTCCTTTTCTCATACCAAGCATATTCTATGTCTGTCTTACATAGTGGGGACCACCAAGGTGAGAAAATGCTGCTTCCTTTCCTTGCTTCTAATTTGAAATGGTGTCTGCTTTTCACAAATTTTTTATTTTATTTAATTTTATTTTTATAGAGACAGGCTCTCACTTTGTCACCCAGGCTAGAGTGCAGTGACACAACCATAGCTCACTGTAACCTCAAACTCCTGGGCTCAAGTGATTCTCCTGTCTTAGCCTTCCGAGTAGCTGGGGACTGCAGGTGAGTGCAATCCCATCTGGCTAATTAAAAAAAATTTTTTGTGTGTAGAGACAGGGTCTTGTTATGTTGCCCAGACTGGTCTCAAACTCCTGGCCTTAAGTGATCCTTCTGCCTTGGCCTTCTGAAGTGCTAGGATTACAGGAGTGAGCCTCCGCGCCCAGCCTGCTTTTCATAAATTTGCCCTCACATGCCTCAAGAATCAGACGGTCAGGTGACCAGTTGAGCAGCCAGACAAATCCCAGCTCTGCTACGTACTGGCTGTGGAACCCTACACGATCCACTGAACCTTCTATAGCCTCACTGCCTCCATCTGTCTAATGGGATAATAATTACACCTACCCCCTAGAGTTGTTATCAGTATGGAGTGAGGTCACGTAGGCAATGTGCCTTGGAGAAGACAGCATTTCTAGGAATGTTAACGTCATTCTGCACAAAAAAGGACTCAGCTGTCACATAAGTGTGGGACACCCTGGTTAACCAGGTTTGTGTACTGTAGAAACTCTAAACAAGCTCCAAACAATAAGGGGTCTTACAGGGTCATCGTGACCCTCTAAGAAGATACATGAGCAAGCTGTGCTTCCTTGATATGTCTGACCACACCATGCTGTTTTGGAGGGCGTCTCAAGGGACTGTGTCTATTGCCTTGGCTACGTATTTGGGAAGCCAGCTGTGGCCAACCATGTCCTGTGTAGGTCCATAGCCGGGCCTTCTTTGACCTTGAGAGTGGGCTCCCCCGTCCGAGGTAGAGGGAAGACCCTATGCTGAGTGAGTGGAGCCCCCCGCTCTTCCTGCATTCTGGGGAGCAGAAGAGTTAGCAGTGGCGTCTGCATGCCCACACATGCTTCCCACTGTGCTCAACGGTTCACGACATGCAAATAGTCTCCAGACAGCCCTGGGCATTCAGCCCCCAATGTGGGTGTGGAAATGCACCTGGAGGGTGGTTCTGGGGACCCTGCACACATGAGGCCACCACGCTCTTCTCATACGCAGTGCCTCGCAGCCCCATTTGTTACCAAAACCAAAGCTGCTCAAAAGCCTTCTCTCCATGACTAAATGAGCAGCAATTTTCTGAATAACAGGCACCTTTATATTTAACATGCCAAACGTGGTGGCTCACTGAGCAGACTGCCAGGCAGACCAGACCGTCTTTAGCTTCCTTGGCTGCCAGTCCGCTGGACGCCAGAGCCGAAAAGGACGCTGACAAAGAGGAGACTGGCTTCAGCCACTTCCCACCCCCAGATTTCAGTTTTCCACCCCCAAAGAAAACAGCAATTGTTCCTGGCTTCAACAACGTGACACAGTGTTTCTTTCTGCGGCGGGTTTTGGTCCCAGCAGTCTTTGGCTGTGCTGGTGGGGCTCTTTCTTACGGCAGCTGGACTTGTTGGTGGGGGAGGAAGCGCATGGGGCTGAGTCTTCCGACCTGGGGCGTCCCTGGTGTCAGCAGCCCGACTTTGATCCCGCCATGTGGAGTCAGTTTGCAGATGGGTGCTCACCAGGCCTTCTTGGGATGGGCAGAGCCTCTGAGCAGTGATTCTGGGTCCATTTTGGGGGATCTGATGGAATCTTTGGTTCCTCTCACCAGAGAAACATGACACAGACTCACAGACACAATGCCCCAGGCGTCTGGGATAAAAACTCCTGTATTAGGGCCCTGTTGAGTCTGCTCTTTCATTTATTTTTAGGGGCCTCTGTTCAATCCCCCTTACGATGGCCCCTTTAGGTGGTGTTGGTGCCCAGGCAGCTCCAGCATGAAGAGTGGTGGTGAGACACAGTGATGGGGCTCGCGTGTCGGGGACCCCCTGTAGGGTAGTGACAGCACGGGTGACGGGGACAAGAGTACGAGCTTCCCTGGCCCAGAGACGGGCCTGGGACAGGGCAAAGCAGGGCTGGAGCAGGAGGAGATGGGACAGGAAGAGAGAGATTTTGGGGAGGAGGGAGAAGGGGATGGAGGAGGGGAGCCAGGAGGGGAAGGGGTGGGGCAGGTGGGAGGTGAGGGGCAGAGGGAGCAGGGCCCTGACTGGGGGCATTCAGGACAGGGTGACACGTGAGTGACGCCCGGTGACTTAAGAGAGAAGTAGTTGGCGGCCTGAAAGGGAGGAAGACAGAAAGCAGGGCTTTTCAATATGAGCATTCATGTCGCGGTGACAGCAGTCATTTATCATGCCCTGAATGGGAGCGCAGGGCCGGGGGCCACCGCCAAAGGCCTCTGGTTAAAGTTTTACCTGAGTGTGAAAGGGGCTGGGGCCCCGCCAAGCAGCGGCCCTTCCTTCCAAGGCTGCGGGGGCGGCCCCGCAGGGGCCCATCTGTTGGGATCAGAAAGACTCTGGTACCAGGGGAGGGGAGCCCAGGGACAGGATGCTTCTGGGTGTGGGGACCCCTCCAGGCATCCCAGGCCAGCGGGGAAGGGGTCTGTCTCATGCAGTGTCCTGGAGAAGTCTGCTCCTGGCACTGGATCAGGAGCCTATCCCAAATCAATCTTGTGAGCCTGCTGGGGAGGGGGGCTTGGGATAGGGCAAGTGAAGGCACATTTGTCAGGTGGTGTCATTGGCATTCAGCTCAAATTTTTAAAAAATATTATTTACTGCTTACCTTGTGTAAGGCACTGTATATATCTCTACATCCATCCATGCATCTATCTATCTCGGGAGGGCCGTCCTTGTTGCCTGGGAACTTAGGGGTTTCCTGGGATTCGAGAGCTAAATCTAGGCCAGTCCTGGGCCACACAGGACAGCTGGCCACTCCGATGTGAATTCATTTAATCTCGCAACAACTCTTGGAATGAGGCCCTGCCATTTGTCCCCACTTACAAATGAGGAAACAGGCGCCAAGAGTAAAGTCATGTGCCAGAGGTCACAACGTTAGTGAGCAGGACAGCCTGGGTCTGAAGTCACATGGTCTGATTTTGAAGTTTGAACTCCCAACTCTCCACTTGCAGTCTGGAAACCTGGAGGAAACACCAGTGTCGTAAGAAGACTTTTTGAACCAAGAACCGAGATGATGAGATCTGATGTGTTCATTGGTCTTTAGGACCCAATGTTTGAGATGGGGCTTGTTGCCAACTCCTTGGTCTCCCTGGTCCACAGAGGGGCCAGCAATGGAGGAGCTGGCCCCTGGTCCACAGAGGGGCCAGCAATGGAGGAGCTGGTGTGTCCTTAAGATGCACAGGACATCTTGTGTGTGCAGGGGCCCCAATGCTTGTCCAGGAGCATGGTTAACCATCCCTGAGGTCCTTGTCCAAACTCCCAGGCCAATGAGGACCAGAGGGGAAGGTCAGGAAGGACAGTTGCATTGGAACTCCAAACCTCAATGGCATTCAGAGATCTGGGGGAAGGGGGAGCAGCCTGGGATGCTTTGCAAAGAGGCCTGCACCCCAGCCATGAGCAGGCACCTGGGTGAAGGCAGGCAAGTCGGGACAGGGCTTGAGGTTGTGTTCCTGGGCAGGAACCACTTGGCCTGTTTGCCTTCTTGGGCTGTGGCATGACCCAGTTGTCTCTGAGCTGAGATCCCTCCAGAGAGAGGAAGCTGATCCTGAGTCAGGTCTGCTCTTCAGAGGTCATTTGAGAGAAAACCTGAACTTGAAATCTCTCTCCCGTGGGCTGCACTGATGGAGCCTTTTAGTGCAAAGCATTTTCTGGATACTTTTCTTGGCATGTGGGCCAAGGTCCCAGTGATGGGAAAGCAAGAGGAAGGTGTGTGTGTGTGTGTAGGAGGGGGTTGGAAGGCCTCTCATTTCTGGCAGGAGCACAGCCCAGCTAGGAGCATGGAACCATTAGCAGGGTCTTTGCTGGCCTCACCCCTTCCTGGATACTGAGGCCTGGCTGGCCGGGGCTTCCGTCTCAAGCTGTGACTTGTCTCCTGTGATCCCATCTCAGCTCCTGCCAGAAGTTCTGCCTCTTTGGCCCATTCCAGCCCCAACCCAGCCCAGACCCCTGCCCCTCTTCACGATGGTGGGTCCTTGCTGGGTTTGGTGACCACATTTGGAGACTTGAGGAGCTGCACTGTGCCATCCCAGAGCTGGCTGATGGGGTACGAGTGATGGGAACATAGAGGTCTTACGTGGCAGAGAGAGAGAGGCCACCAGTAGGAAGTGTGAACCTCCTCAAGGACCAGGTGACGGGGATTCCGAGAAGCAGGTGATGAAGGATGCTGGAGGGGGTGGGGTCAGGCGGGACCCTGGGGCTGGCGCTGTTACCACTTCTCTTTCCTGTAGAGCCATCCACTCAACACATGCCAGACACATCACCACTGTGTGCCCACCCTGTGTTAGGCTCGGGGAATACAGGAGAAACGATGGCATGGCACCGGCTTCGCGGAACAAGGCTCAAGTCAGTTACACATTGTGGTCAGTACCGTAATGTGGATAAAAGGATCCTGAGTTAGGGAATGACAGGGGCTCTGAAAAGGCCTCTCTGGGGAGGTGACATGAGAGTGGAGCCCGAAGGACGGACAGGAGCCTCCAGGGAAGAGCTGGGGCAGTGTCTGGACAAAGAGACCAGCACCTGCAAAGCCCCGGAGCTTGCAGTGTTTGAAGAATGAAAAGCCAAAGACGGCTCGTGAGGAAAGAGTGAGTGAGCAGCACGTGGCCTGAGAAGGAAGTGCAGGCGGAGACGGCCGCTTTAGGGCCCCGAACGCCGTGACAGGTGAGTGGATGGATTGTTTTACTAGGACAAGGCCTGTGAGTCTGTTACTGCATCTCAGCGTTAGCATAAGACAGAACGTGCCCAATAAACGTGTGTTGGAGAATGAGCGCAGGCATTGCAGGGGGGAGCTGGGTCAGAGCTGGGGGGTCGTGGGATGTAAATATCACTGGTCCTGCCTGGGGACCGCAGAGAGGCAGCCTCTGCACCCACTCGGTCCCCTCGGAGCTGCTGCTGCCACCCTCCCCACCCTCCCCTGGTCCCTGTGGCTTGTCGTAAGTGCCTGGGAGGCACTGAACAGGGGGCCTGCATTTGTGTCCTGCACAGGGGACGTTACGTGAACAGAGTCCCTCTCGGTTTTTCATGTCATTAATTGGCGATCTTCAGACTCTGAAATAGCATTTTCCCTCTGCCATCCCTTATTTCATTATCCTCAGTTCAATACACAGCAGTGCCGCAGGAGGCAGCCTGCTAGGATATATTAGGAATTATTTAAACGAGATGGGGATGTATGGGTAGTTAAAAACGCAGTCTTCTATTCTGCCCTAATTATGTATCAAATTACATTACAATTATTCCCAAATATAAACTTGCTGAGGACCTCAAAAGGGGAGGTTCTGGGAGCATCAGGAGAAAAGTGAAACCAGGCACAGTGGGAACGCTGGTCCTAGGCCCTAAATGTGCTCTGAAGCCCAGGCAGTGTGCGTGTCTGTCTGTCCATGTGTCATCAGCTCCACTGCTGTGCTGTGTCCACTTTGGGTGTTGCTGGCTCAGGCCTTGGCAGCCATGAGCCAACAGAAAGAAGTCCTGTCCAGCCTCTGGGCCAACTCGTACCTGAAGCCTCTACCATTTCCCAGCTGTGTCATCTGAGCTGTGTCTTGTAAACTCCTTGAGCCTCAGTCTCCTCCTCTGTAAAGTGGGCGTGGTATTAGCAGTTTCTCCTACAGTGCCCGGCACATAGGAAGCTCTTGGAACATGGGATGAGCCATCATTGTCACTGCTATTAGCTGACCCTTTGGGTCTGTCACCATCATCGGATTCTCTAAGCGGTGGGGACCTCCAAGGCTGCCCACCTCCTCTGCCTCTCACTTCCTTTGCTCACCTGGTTGGGCCTGGGGTGGCTTCAGGCTCTGGCCTTCCCTGCAAGATGCGACACGTGCTCAGAGAGCACCCATTCTTCTTGGACACTTTGCAAACGCTTCTTATGCAGTGTCCACTCAGCCCTGGAAGAAGTGGATGGGCCTGTCCAAGAGGTTTCAGCCAAACAGTGGCAGAGCAGGATTCACACCCAGGTCTGCTTCTGAACCCACATGCTCCAGGGGGTGAGAGGAGCCCCCTGGTCCCCAGGCTGGCGAAAACCCAGGTTTTCTCTGAGTTGATTTCATCCATTTATTTTGTGTTGTTAGGCAGTTTCCTCTGTAGCTCTTGGGAAGGGTCCCGATTAATCTTTATTAATAACTTATTAATAATTATTAACCATCATGAGGCTACTGATGTTGCAGGGCTCTGAGTTTGTCTGGTTCCATTCCTCTTCTCACACGCCTGCTGTCTGCATGTTGGGCCTAGGGATGGGGGAAGGGGGTGTTGCTGTCAGAGCAGCCCTCCTTCTTCCTGCCTGGCTATCAGATGGCGGGGGGTTGCCCAGGGCTGGCAAGGCGTTTTCAGACAAGACCCTAACACACACTGGGACCTTGCTATGGGTTGGATTGTACCTCCCAAAAAATGTTGAAGTCAGTCCTGACCCCAAGTACCTATGAATGTGACCTTATTTGGAAATGGAGTTCTTGCAAATAATAAAGTTAAAATTGTTTTCATTAGTCATTATGGTGGGCCCTAATCCAATATGTCTGGGGTCCTTATAAAAGGGGAATTTGGACACAGAGACAGAGACACAGGGAGACACCACGTGAAGTTGAAGTCAGAGATCAGAGTGATGCATCTACAAGCCGAGGAATGCCGACGATCTCGCCAACAAAGCAGAAGCTAGGGAGAGGCATGGAACGGATCCTCTCTCACCACCCTCGGGGGGGACCAACCCTGCCGACACCTAGATTTTCTGTCATCCAGAACTGTGAGACAGTGAATTTTTGTTGTTAAGCCACTCAGTGTGCGCTGTTTTGTTACGGCAGCCCTAGTAACAGATTCTGAACTCAATGGTGGATGGAGGCAGGGCAGAGGGAGTGGAGAGGTACCGGGTGGTGACCAGGAGCGTGACCCTGCCAGTGTCCAGGGGATGGTGGCAGCCCTGGTCTGGGCCAAGCTGGTAGCCGCCTTTGTTGATGGGTGAATGGGGTCTTGTGTCCCCAGAGTCCCTAAGCAGAGACAACATGCCTTCCCAGGCATGGGTTATCTTTGGGCCTGAAGGGAGAGGGAGGAGACTCCAGTTTTAGGGGGAGGAATTGATAAGACCTTGGCATTATGGTGGGCTTCAGAGCAGAGACCTCTGGGGCTCACTAGTATTCATCTCTTCTGCTGTGTTCCACTGGCAAGAACTAGTCACACCACCCTGCTTAGGTTCAGGGGCCCCTGGGAATGAGTCTAGCTTTGTTCCCAGTGCCCCTTGCAACTGACAAGTTCTTGCTGATGGGCTGTAAGGAGAAGAGGTGAGAGCTGCCCCTGGGCCAAGGTGGTTAAGAGGGAGCGTGCCCTCTCCCACTTCTCCTTTCCCATCTGCTGGCTGAGTAGACAGGACTTGGAAGATGGAGCCTGGACACAAAAGGCACCTGGGTCCTGGAGTCCCTGCGTGGGGATAACTACCCTGGAGAGCTGCCCAGCCAGCTATAGCCCTGGGAGTCTGTTGTTAAAGAAAGATAAAGGTCATTGTGTTAAGCCACTGACATTCTGGGATTGTCACAGCAGTTAAGAGGAAGGAGTGGGAAAAGCTGGGTTGGGCTCTAGGCCTTGACGCCTCCTGCGTTTATGGTGATAGGCAACCTCACGGAGCTCAGCCGCCTCATTTTAAAAGCATGCAGGGTCTTTGTGGGGGCTAAGTAAGCCACGGGGAGGGTCCAGCCCAGTGCATGGTGCTTGGTAGACAGGGCCTGCTTACACACTATTTATGTCTCTTTTCCTTTTGGGTCCCACTCCCCAACCCCAGAAGTGAGACCACCTAGAATGACCTCCTTTTTCTTAAATAAGAAACCTCTTTCCAATGAGATCTGTCCTCTAAGCACCTCCTGGATTCCCCAAGAGAAGCTGGGGTCCCCGCGTCTGACCTTGGAGCCTCTTTGATTTGCAAGATTTCTTGTTTCCATTTTAAAGGAAGCATTTCTAATTAAGGTAACCAAAACTCACAAGCTATTTTTGGATGCAACTTCCTTTTTTGTTGTTGTTGTTGTTAAGACAGTTTGTGCTAATTAGATGTAAAAATCATTCCTGGGAAAATTATATAATTGACATGCAATTTGCAAAACAGACCTCTGCTATTATTTGTACTGCGGCTTTGCTGTGAAATTAGTAAACAGCATGAACACTGGACCTGGGTCAGTGTGCTCCAACGGAAGGCGGCCCAGTGATTCCAGATGGTAGGTGTGGCTGCCCAGGTGATATACCAGGTCCTCATTATGGAGGCCCATCCTCCCCACAGACAGCCCAGGCAATGCCAGTGACATCGGCCAGGCCCTACTCGCTCTTGCAGTGTCAGGATGGTTCACATATGGCTTTCTAATGTCTCAGCTCTGATGTGGTTCATAAGTACGCAGGTATGAGGAGAGCCTCCTGTGGGGTGCTTTAGGGAAAAGGGAAGGAGGTGTCAGTGGTTCACAGAGACTTCTGTTGTGGATGGTGTTTTGATTAGTGACTTAGATCAGGGATCTAGCAAAGGTTGATCACACTGGTAGATGCCATGAAATTGGAAAAGACAGTCAACATGTTGGAAGACAAGGTTAAGATCTGACAATCTCTAGGCATGGTGGCTTATGCCTGTAATCCCAGCACTTTGGGAGGCTGAGAGAGGGGAGAATTGCTTGAGGCCAGGAGTTTGAGACTAGCCTGGGTGACCTAACCAGACCCTGCCTCTAAAAAAAAGAAAAAATTAGCCTAGTGTGGTGGTGCATGACTGTAGTCCCAGCTACTTGGGAGGCTGAGGCAGGAGGATCGCGTGAGCTCAGGAGTTTGAGGCTGCAGTGAGTTTTGTTGACACCACTGCATTCCAGCCTGGGTGACAAAGCTTGACCCTGTTTCAAAAACAAACAAAATAACTCCCTCAAAACAGATGGAAAACAGCTGACAATCTCTTGACAGGTTAGAGCTATATTCAAACCTAAGAGGAGAAAAATCTAACAGTTGCATCTAAAAAATCCCATATAGTGGGGAAAGACGAGACTTAGCAACAGTATCCAGTCAGGAGACAGAAACCACACCAGGTATTTTAACAGAAAGAATTTTATGTAAAGAACAGTCATCAGAAAACTGAAACGGCAAAAAATGAACACTGAGGGTATCGTGTGGGGAATAATTGCAGGCAGTAGCCATCTAGGGTAGAGGGAACGAAGGGAAGAGATTGGGATTCTTAAAAGTTAGGAGCTGGGAGGAGGAGCCCCAAGGAGCTGGGACTCCAACCTCTGAGGAGGAAATGCCAGCTGGCAAGTGCTGGTGTCGCTGAGGAGAGGTGATGAGCCTGGTTCTGCCAGTGTTGAAAAAACTGGAAACTGGACTCAGTTTCTATTGCTGGGATGAAATGCCACTGCCGAGATGAAGTAGCATGCTGGGGCAATGCTGTCTGGAACAAGAACTAAAACAGGAACAGAGAGGAAACATAAAGGAAAGTGCCTCGCCTCTTCCTGTTCCAGGCTTCAAATCTCCCTCTAGGGCCCCTATGGCAAAGCCTAACATGAAGCCTTCTGGCCAAGAAGAAATGTGGTTTATAGAGTCCCAGCTCCAGCACCAAAAAGCAGAGTACAGAAGGGAGGGTTAATAACTGAAACATTATGAGTCAATAAAAATGTAGTGTAGTCATAGGCTGCATTATTAGAAGTATAGAGCTTTATTTGTGGCAGGTGATAGTTACCTTTTACCTTGACCTAGTCAGCTCTATTGCATTCAGGTGTGCGTACTATAATTTAAACAGGATTTAGAGCCCCTGGAGCTCACCTAGAGAAGGTAGTTTCACCTGGGGAGAAGACTCAGAACCACAATAATTCAGGAGGAACTGGAGTAAACAGAGGAAGTGAATGTCACCTTCACACGACTGAGGCTGCAGGTGAGAGACAGATCCAACATGGTCTGGATGGTTCCAGGTGTGTAACAATAGGGGGTGGCTCCAGAAAGGTAGGTTCCAGCTTGGAATAAGAAGGCTTTGTTTTCCTTAAAAAAGAAAAATAAAACATTTCTTTCTGCTGATTGGTAGAAGTGATACCTGCTTATCATAGAGAACTTGGAACATCCTGGTTACTGAGATGCCAGCTGAGGTGCGGGGAGAGACACATTACCTCTCAGAGTCCCAGGTGAAATGAAATGAACTGGACCCTCTGTTCCATAAGTGCAGGGCACTCACTGCGCTTGCCGGGAGTTCTGTGCATTTCCTGGTGGTTTATGTGCTCCAGGCCTCCCCCACTTCCTGGACCCCTGCCCACCTCTGCCTTGAGACAGAGCTAGGCCTGGCATCAGTTTCCCCCCTGGGCTAGGCCCTCAAGGACTCAGCTTCTAGCCCATGTGCTTATCAAGGTATTTCTCCAAAACTGGTTTCTTCCCTTAGAGGCATTTTGGCACGAGCTCCTAAGATAATTACATTTTTTCCACCTTATTGCATACAGAAAAGTTTAAGGAAGCAAATAAAAATCATTTGTAATTATACATCCCAAAAATGGCCACAGTTAACATTTTGGCCTTTTTAAAAATGCACAAATATATTCATTTTTAAGATAATTGGGATCATAGTGAACATACCATTTTGTATCTTGCGTTTCCCCCCCTCCCCCACTTAACACATGCACATTTTCCAAAGGCCAATATATGTTTTAAAAATATCTTTGTATAATAGCGGCGTGATATTTAGTTCTTTGGCTATACCATAACTTGTTTTGGGATATTTTGCTTATAACTGATTTTTTTTGTTGTTTTTTTTTTTCGCTTTCATGATCAGTTTTCTCACTGATACCTTTGTATATAAATCTTTGTGCACATCTGTGATGATTTCCTCACGATAGAATCTCAAAGAAGAATGACTGGTTCAACTGTTGTACTAAAAACACTTTTTATTATGTAAAAGTTTAGAATACACACAAGAGAGAATAGTATAACGGACCCCTCGGTATGATGAGCCGGCTCCAACTATTACTAGGTTTCTGACCATCATGTGTTAGCTATCCCCTTCACATCCTCCGCTTTTTGTTGGCGTATTTTAAAACAAGTCCCAGATGTTGTATCATTTCCCCTGTAAAAGTTGTTTTACTTCTCAAATAGGTAAAATAACTTACTAAAAACATAACCAGGATGCCGTTAGCACACCTACAAAAATGAACAGTAATTCTTAAATATCATCTAATGTATGACCATGTTCGATTCTCTCCAATTATCTCAGAAAATGTCTTCTTAGAACCAACTTGATCCAAACAAAATCCACGCTTTGCATGTGGCTGGTATGTCTCGTAAATCTCCCTTAGTCTATGCCGCTGTCTCCCTCCTTTTGAAACCAAGTTCTTATTGAAGAATCTAGTATAAAGAATTTTACAGTTCTCAGGCTGGGCGCGGTGGCTCACGTCTGTAATCCTAGCACTCTGGGAGGCCGAGGTGGGTGGATCGCTCAAGGTCAGGAGTTCGAAACCAGCCTGAGCAAGAGCGAGACCTAGTCTCTACTAAAAATAGAAAGAAATTAATTGGCCAACTGA
>CAUYRT010035096.1:0-13349 GCA_963574885.1 Lepilemur ruficaudatus
GGGGAGCGGAATTAGGGGTCTCAATAGGGGAAAGGAATTCCTCAAAAACTGATTCATGTGATTAACTGTACACCTCGGTAAATTCACTGAAAATCATTTAATTGTACACTTAAAATGGAGTGTTGGTTGTAGGTAGATACAGTTGGAGCACTATGTATGTACTCTCTGGACTACTTTAACAGAGTAGGTTTTTGAATGTAACAAGATAAGTCAACTTGAGTGGTAATATATTTTGGGAAATCAGCTCACTACAAATTGTAACTGTAAACATTGTACTGTAAATGCTTTGTAGTTTTCCCCCAATTAAAAAAAAATCAAAAAAAACAAGAAAATAAACTAAATCAATTTATCTTTTTATTTAAAGACATAATCTAAGAACAGGTTTCTGAAACTGCACAATGTCTTACGTCTATATAATCAAGGACATAGTGTGCTGGGAACACTCACTTAGAATGCGTAACAATGAGAAAATCCTAACTAAGTTATTCAATCAAAAAAATAAAGCACTCGGTATCCTAAAAAAAAAAAAAAAGGAAGAAAGAAAAAGAAAAAGAAAGGTGACACATCTATAGAAATTAATCTAAGACTTAATGCAATTTGAATAAAAATTCTATTTTTTAAAATTCAAATTGGCAATCTCATTCCAAATTTTATAGGGTTGAGTGCACACTGTCTGGGGGATAGACACAGTTGTAGCTCAGGCAAGGCAAAGGCAATATAGGTAACCTAAACATTTGTACCTCCATAATATTCTGGAAAAAAATAGATAAAACAGTAAAAAATTTAAAAAATAAAACAAAACAAAGCAAAAAAAAAACTAAAAAAGAGTTGAGACACTACTAAAAAGTAAGCAGGCAGGCTAATAACTAATATGAAACTACAATAATTAAAGTAAAGTATTTTGGTATACCGTTAGTTGTATTTAAGTACACCAATAAAGCAGACTCAAGACAGGACTCACTAATATATGGAAACTTGTGCATAATAGGAATAAATGGGAAAATGGTGAGCTCATCAGCAAATGGTGCTAACAAACAGGAATTGCAGAGTCTTGGAAAAATAGCTGATTCTAGGGCCAGAGTAAAATAGGTCCAAAATGAGCTTGGAATATTCTGTCATGACAGAAATTCAGATGGGAGCATGGTACAAACACAAAGGAGCCACATCGAAGAGGCTTCCAGGCTCTCCTGGGCCAAATCTGGGAGAATTTGAACACTGAAATAATAATTAAGTCCAGTAATAAATTGTAAATCATTAAATTTGGGCATTTATGAATATTCAGTAACAAATAGATAAAAAATAGATACATAAAAAGGTAAATGCATACATATATACACATGTATGGGAGAATGGAAGGCACTTGGTTATAGAAGAATACTGAAAGCTAACTACAAAATGTAGAATGAGTCCGAGAGCTGGAAAGTCATCATATTGCAATTATGATGCTGAAGTTTAGTTCAGACAAGAATCATCAGTGGATGCTGCATACAGGGAGAAATTTTTATGTGATTAGAATCTTTGCAAGGGGTTAAAGTGTTCTTCCATTGATTGTTTATATTAGTTGAGAATGAGATGAACAACAGTATTAAAAAGCTAAAGTGGACAGTGTAGAATTGGGGCCACACTTTCACCGGGTGATTAAAGTTAGTATCATCAATAAACATTGTATGTCTCCAGGTGTGAAACCTTGAGACATATCACACATGTGTAAAGTCATCCTACTCATGAGGAAACGTCACAAACAAAGTGAGGATTGTTTCCCCCCCAAAAAAGGGGGAGATGCTGAACTCTGTCTTCTTCAAGCATGTCCATGTTACTAGAGACAAAGAAAGGCTTTGGGAATGTTACAAGAGATTTGACAACCCTGCAATATTCAATCCAGAGATTGGATTCTGTTATTTGAATGGGAAAATGCTATACCTAACAGGATTAGGCTGAGAAAAGTAAAATAGGGGTAATAGACTAGACAGAAGTACTGATTCAATGTGAAGTTATGAATGTGATAACTACTGTGATTATATAAGATGACGTCTCCATTTTTGGGAAATATACATAGAAGTATTTAGAAGTGAAGAGCCATGATAAATTTAATTTCCACAAATACATGTATCTGTTTATATGTGTTAAAGAAGAATGTATATAATTCTATAGTTTGGGGGCAGCAGGTACTGTAAATGCCTGTTAGGTCCATTCATTGGAGAGTCCTTTTTAAGTCCAGTGTTTCTTTGTTGACTTTCTGTCTCAGTGATTGGCCTAATGCTGTCAGTAGAGTGTTGAAGTACCCGACTAATATTGCATTGCTGTCTATTTCTTTTTTTAACAATTTTTTAAATTTAAAAATATTAAGGGGTTACAAATGTTTTAGGTTACATGGATTGCTTTTTTCTATTTCTTTCTGTAAGTATACTGGTATAGGTTTTAAGAATCTGGGAACTCCAGTGTTAGGTGCATATATATTTAGGATTGTTATATCTTCTTGTTGAAGTGATCCCTTTATCATTATATGATTATCATATGATTATATAGTTATTTTTTTTACTGTTGTAAATTTTACTGTTGTTGATTTAAAGTCTACCTTATCTGATAAGATATCTACTCCTGCTTACTTTCAGTTTTCATTTGTATCAATTTTTTTCACCCCTTTACCTTGAGTCTATCAGAATCTTTACAAGTGAAATTGGTCATTTGGAGACAACAGATATTTGGGTTGTAATTTTTTATCCATTCCATCATCTTTATATTTTCAGTGTATCATTTAGACCATTTACATTCATCGTTATTATTGGTACATGAGATACCATTCCTGTCATCATGTTGATTGTTACCTAGTTGCTTTGTTTTCTCCTTTGTGTTACTGTTTTACAATAGTTGGTAGTTTTTAACATTTGAGTGTTTTTATTCTGGTGAGTATCAACATTTTGTTTTGATGTTGAGAACCCCTTTAAGTGTTTCTTATAAGGCTGGTCGAGTGACAAATTCCCTTAATGTTTGCTTTTCTAGGAGAGACTTTATTTCGCCTTCATCTATGAAACTTAGTTTTGCAGAATACAAAATTCTTGGCTAGCAGCTATTCTATTTAAGAAGACTAAAGATGGGACCCCAATCCATTCTTATTATAAGATTCCTGTTGAGAGATCTGCTGTTTGGCAGATGGGTTTTCCTTTGTAAGATATCTTATGCTTTCATCTCACTGCTGGGAGGATTTTCTCCTTCATGTTGACTTTGGACAGTTTGATGTCTATGTGCTTTGGTGATGTCCTTTTTGAAATGAATCTTCTGGGAGTTTGTTGAGCTGCTTGTGTCTAAATCTCTAGTGAGACTGGTGAAGTTTTCCTCCATTATTCCCTCAAATAGGTTTTCCAAGCTTTTGGCTTTTTGTCCTTCTCCCTCAGGGACCTCTATGATTCTTATGTTTGGGCACTTTACATAATCTCATATTTCCCAAATATTTTGTTCATTTCTTTTGATTCTCTTTTCCTTTATTTTTGGCTGACTGGGTTAATTCAAAAGACCTGTCTGTAAAGCTCTGGAATTACATCTTTGGCATGATCTATTTTATTGCTTAAGCTTTCAATTGCATTTTGGAAATATACCAATGTATCTTTAATTTCCAAAAGTTCTGATCATTTTAAAAAAATATAACTATCTCTTTAGTAAAAAAACATTATTATTATTATTTTGCTTTATTGTTTTTGTTTTCAACTTTCTCTTGGATTTCATTGAGCTTCCTTACAATCCATGTTCTGACTTCTTTATCTGTCATTTCAGTATTTTCCTTTTGGTAGGGATCCATTGCCAGAGAGTGACTTTTTGGGGGTGTAGATACAATCTGTTTGTTCAGACTCCCAGAGTTCTTATGCTGGTTCTTTCTCATCTGAAGAAGCTGTTCTCTCTAAGTTTTTATTTTCATTTGGGTGAAAATTTTTTATTTTTTTCTTTTTAAATTCTATTTATTTATTCTTTTTAATTTTTTCCCTTGACAGTATACTTTAAATTATGTTGTGCTTGTCCGATTTGGAGTACTTTCATGGAGCCAAGGCTCTGTATGCGTTCCAAAGACTCAGTGGTCTTTGTCCAGTGTCTTTCTCAGGTGTTGGTTTTAGCAGAAAAAGTACTAAGATGCAGTTCAACTACGGGACCAGTGGGTGGCGCTGATGTGTGAGAGGCGGCTGCAGGTTCCCGAATGTGCTTCCTTTCGGGGTGCCCTGGCTGTGGGGTGGTCGGTCTGTGGAGCGCCTGCTCATCCCCGGATGGAGGGAGGCCGATGCCAGGCCGAGCTGGGTCACCAAGCTCCCCCTCTTACACTGCAGTAACGGGAGGAAGTACCAGCTCTGATGAGGGTGGCGGGGGAGCTTGTGTTGAATTTCACCAAGCTCTCCATTGGGGTTAGGGGGTAAACCAGCTTCTCAGCCTCGGTAGGCAGAAAAGCTGCCTCCCTCCCTATTGCTCCACTGTCCTGGGACTTGTGACTTTCAGTTCAGATAGACGCCTTTTCCTCCGGGCTGGAATGTAGCTGAGGGCCCCAGAAAGGGGCTGATGCACAGATCTCTGCCTGGATGACTTTGGGGCACAACTTCTCTGGGCCCCAAACAGACTGCTGTTCTGCTTGCTTGTACTCTTCTGTAGGAAACTGTGGCTTTTTAGAAGAAAAGGTGCAGGCCCCACCCTCCGTGCAAGTCTGGCTGTGGTGGGTGTGCCATGGGGGCTGGGAGGAGGTGCTCCCAAATGACCTTGATTGAACTTCCCTGGTGCACCCTCCTCCAGTCCACACTGGGAACAGCTGCAGCTGCAGCAGTTGGTGGGGCAGGGGAGGAAGAGGAGAAGGCTTCTCTCAATGGAGGAGACCTGGCGCCTTGGTCCCATTTGTTCTGAGGGGCCCATCGGCATGTTGCACTCTCCTGTCACCTGGCGACAGCCCTCCTTGGGCGTCCACATTCTGGGAATCCCATAGTTCCCCCAGGACCCACCAGCTTCCGGAGGTTGCTGTAGTCCAAGTGGGTGATGGGGAGTGTTTGCTGTGTATCCATGGATGTGAAGACCCAAAGGCTGAAATTCCTTGTCAGGGCAGCTGGGAAAATTCTGCCTCTCTATGAAGGAAGGGCAATGAGCCACACCCCCCATGCAATACCTAGGTGTGGTGAGCACAGCATTATTTGTGGTGCAGCGCCCCCCTTACAAGCTCAGAATTGGCTGTCCCACGGTGCATCCACACTAAACCCTCATGGGATCAGATGCCAATATTCAAGTAAATGTTTACTTAAAAGAATGGATAAATAGTGCTAGAAGAAATTCCAAATTCACTTGGAAAAAAATGAACTTTATCCTTATTGTACATAACATACACAAACTGCACGTGTATTAAAGCCTTAAGATGAAAAGAAATATCATAAAAATTTATATGACAATATAAATTTTGGAGAATTTACATTTTTATGGTTGTAAATATTTTATTCTAAGGAATAGAGGCTAGAGAAACTTTTGCATGTCTATCAAGAAACATGAACAAGAATGTTTAAATATTCAGAGCCGCCTGATGGTAGGCACATAAATAAAATAAAAAAGAAAGCAATTCAAACTTCATTACCAATAAAATGAATGATTTGTGGAATACATACTCAATGTAATAATATACTACATGTAAAATATATGTTTTTAAGCTACTGTGCCTGTAACAGTGTGGATGCATGGATCTGAGGAATACAGGTTAAGGAAGAGAAAAAACAAGTTACAGAGAATTTATTCAGTATTATTTTAATTATATGAAACCCAGACTGCACACACATGTGCACACACATGCGTTTATTGTGGAATAGCATGAAAGCATGCGTGGTAAAGCTATAGAGAAAAATATAAATCACAGGGAGGTGGATGTGTGAAAGGAAGAGAAGGAAGTTGATACATTTAAAGAGAGATACACAGGAGTTTCAGCGGTAATGATAAAATATTTCTTCTAATGGGTAGTTGGAATTCAAATGTTACATTATCATTAGTCTTTAGGCCTGAAACATATTGTATTTTCTAAAGACGAACAAACCAATATATAGCCCATACTACATGCTGTAATTATAATGGGATGTTGAAACTTCAACTGAGAGGTAGTGTTTATATGGCTTCCCTTTTGTGCCAGTGGACCTTTGAATTGGCCTCCACCAACAGAATATCGTGGTAGTGCTGTGATTTAACATTTGAGTCTGGGTCACCATAGGTGATATGACTCTCTCTCCTTTTCTCTCCCCTCCTTCCTCTCTTCATTGTGGCATGAGCCTTTGTAGCCCTGAGCTGCCATATAGTTGGCTAGCATGGATGCACTAGCAAAGACCATGTACAGAGAACACAAAGGGAGAAAGATGCCCTGGAAACTCCAGCCATTTCAGTCTCCAGCTTTTCCAGTCATCCCAGACGAGATGTCAGATGTGCTAATGAATGCGATTTCAGATGATGGCAGCTCAAGACTGAGTCTTCCAGCTCAGTCTCCACACCTTGTAAAACAGAGAAGCCATGCCACAGTGCCTTGTCTGAATTTCTGAAACATAAAATTTATGAGCGTAATAAATGGTTGTTTTATACCACTAAGTTTTGGGATAATTTGTTCATGCTTCCATAGTAACTGGTACATTGCCTTGCACATATTTCATTTAAAAGATTCTTTGTATCTACTTAACATCTAATAAGAATCGTTTCCAAAAAGCCATGGAATGATGTTTACAGAATTTTGAGGGCAAAAAAGGAACTCCCATACATTTTATTCTCAACTAATGACTTTTTCAGGTGTAGAATCAAACCAAAATACAAAATTTTTCAATATGAAAGGTTTTTCTGTTTTATCAGTTTTACTCTACAGGCAAAAAACATTATTTTCAGTTTTACTCTACAGGCAAAAACATTATTTTCCAATAGTTTTCTCCAGTAACTTGTGTGACTCCAGAAATCCAAATCTGAAACATTGTACCATATCATCTTTTTTTATGCTTTGTATATCCTCACTGTACCTCAAACACCATCCTGTACATAGTAGATGTTCAACTACTAAATGTGGGATGATTGATGGCATCTTATCTAAAATTTAAAAAGAAACAAAAATGATTAACAAGCTTTGACCTAATTGTATTTTATATAATTTAATAGTGTATCCAATATTCCAGAAATTATTTCAGTCAATACAGGAAACAATATCCCTTCTAAATGCAGGAGCCCCTCTTGCATACTACAAAAGACAAACTGTGCTTTTAATTCTTTGAGTCAGGGTGCCACTAAACGCATCTTAAAAATCTTCTATTTTATGTCCATTTTCCTTCTGTGCTCCAATAACATATTCTCTCTAAAGTGTAATTAAATCCCTATTTTATAGAATAATGGTAACAACAAGAGCAAAAGAAAAGTTGACACGGTAAGACACCAACAAAACAGAAACTGAATAATATTGTAAATATCATTCATATCACATTATTCAAACTTAAATAATTCACAAATGACAGTTTTAAGAGTCATGAGTAATGAGAGGAAGAAAATTCTCATTTAGCCTCAATAGATGATGCATTTCTGGGTAAATGTGTGAACTGATGTAACTTTAAGCTTTTCCGTGGGTTTTCTCCATTGAGAAAAAATCTTCTATTTTTTAAAAGGGAGAATTGTAGTATTTCCACTTTTATCTATAAAATAAATTTAAATATTTCTACCTTAAATAAAACTCCTGTTTACTAAATTAAAATTCATTTATTAATTTAATTCTTGCTTGTTACTTGCATGTCAGGCAGAGCTGTGGAAAGTCCTCTTTAGTTACCTTATTTATAATGGCATGATTTACGTCCACAGTCATGCGCTGCATAAGGACATTCCAATCAAGGAGGAACCTCATGTGGTGGTCCCATAAGATTATAATGAAAACATAATCTTCATTACACCTATAGTCTAGTGACCTCATAGCCATAGTAACTTCGTAGCTCAACGTATCACTCACATGTTTGCGGTGACGCCGGTACAAACAAACCTACTGCACAGCCAGTTGTATAAAGGTATAGCACAAACAATTATGTATGGTATATAATACTTGGTAATGATAATACGTGATTATGTTACTGGTTATATATTTAGTATACTATACTTTTTACTGTAAGAAAAGTAGAAGAGTGTACTCCTTCTACTTATGAAAAAAATAGCTAACTGTGAAACAAACTTAGACAAATCCTTCAGGAGATATTCTGGAAGATGTCATTGTTATAGGAGATGACAGCTCCATGCACGTCATTGCCCTGAAGACCTTCCAGTTGGACAAGATGTAGAGGTGGAAAACAGTCATTCGATGACCCTGACCCTGTGGAAAATGTGTGTGTTTGTGTCTTATTTTTAAAAAAAATCTAAAAAGTAAAACATATTTAAAAATTGAAAATAGGAAAATGTTCATATAAAAAGGATGGAAAGAAACAAAATATGTCTATACAGCTGTACAATGTGTTTGTGTTTTAAGCTAAGTGTTATTACAAAAAGTCAAAAATTAAAGTGTTTACAAAGTAAAAATTCACAATAAGCTAAGTTTAATTTATTATTGAAGGAAGAAAAATGCCTTCTAAATTTAGTGTAGCCCAAATATACAGTGTTTATAAAGTCTACAGTAGTTCTCAGTGACATCCTAGGCCTTCACATTCACTCACCACTCACCCACTGGTTTGCTCAGAGCAACTTCCAGTCTTACAAGTTCCATTCTTGGTAAGCGCCCTCTACAGGTGTACCATTTTTTATCTTTCATATAGTGCTTTTATTGTACCTTTTCTATGTTCAGATATGTTTGGAAACACAAATATTTACTGCTGTGTTACAATTTCCTACAGTATTCAGTACAGCGACATGCTGCACAGATCTGTAATCTATCTAGGAGCAATAGGCTATCCCATATAACCTAGGTGCGTAGCAGGCTATACCATCTGGTTTTGTGCAAGTACATTCCATGATGTTCTCACAAGGATGAAATCAACTAATAATGCATTTTTCAGAGTGTATCCTTATTATTAAGTGACACAAGACTATATTCGTAACAAAAAGGGATCCTAGAAGTGGCGGTGAGAAAATAGAACGGAATTTGACAGAACAGTAGCCATTCATGTATACACAGAGCAGCCTTATGTGTGACAAGGAAGTTGAGGCAACGTATACTGAAATGAGGGACAAACCCACGTATCTGTTAGGCAATACCTGAGCTGCGTCATGGATAAGGGTAGCACCATGGGCCGCCGTTGTATTCTGTTGAGCCTGAAGTTAAGTATGGTAGGACCCAATTTTGTACTATGTACTGCAGGAACCAATATTGTTGCTAATCTCATTTTCCGTGGGAAAACACTTCCTCAGCTATGTCATACCAAAAGGGTTACATAAAGTGTGTGTTTTATTTTCAAGCATTCAAATTTTCTTTGAATTTCCAAACTCACTGTCAGACAACATTAACTGACTCTAAAATTCAATACAAAAAATGCTATTCAGGCAATTGCTTTAAGATAGGGGTTAACTATTTTTGGTATTAGTATCCAATTTTTAAAAGTTATCCATACGAAGAAGCAGTGAGAACAAACTTCAAAAGTAATAACCAAGTTCAATAAAGATGTCATTTTTCTATCTAGAATGATTTTTGAATGATATACTGACTATTTAAAATCATAATCCATGACTTTGGTTTTTGAACTGAAGATGGGAAAAATGATACTGTTTTCATTTTTCTATGAGATTTCACCCTCATATTGCAAAAGTTTAACTTGAATGTATATCTAGGGTGTCAAATTATCTAATCTGAAATGGTCCATGCTTACATACAGTATATCCATGAAACAGAATGGGGTTAAAGCTAGAGAAATTTTACTACCAGTAACTATAGCAAGTTGCTCTTTCTTAATATATCAGTTGACATTTCATGTGCAGAATTCATGCATTTCTAATAGTCCCCATAAAATGTCAGCCTGCTCGGGAACAGTAAGCTGCTGGAGAGCAGTGTGCAATGCATAGACAGAGGCCCAGTGTTGCCCTCCTGCTAAGTCATTGCCCCAATGATGTATCACGGGTAAATTCTCTGAATAAGTGCAGATGAACTCTAAATGCCATCCACTTCCCCTTCCCCACCAAATTTAACTTGAAGGTCTACTTTATTTTTTTCTTTTTTGAAAGCTCTGCTCCATAGAGACAAAGTGAAAAGAAAGTTAAATTCTGCATTATACTATTTGAATTGAATAAGACTTTTAAAATTGCAATTGAATAAATCCATTTCATTATCAATCAAAACAACGAATTTACCTGTTAAATGTTTTTCCTCTTCTCCTTCAGACCCTAATCCTCACATACAGGCACATACATAGCTGCACTATACACTCTAAAGGGTTTTCTGCAGGGAAAAAAAGCTGAAACCAGGTAAAGCTGCGAAATTTGTTTCCACAACATTACTATATAATCCATTTTTGTTTGAAAGCTCAGCTTTTGTGTAGTTAAATCTTAATTTATTTAAAAATCTGTCCTGATTCCCCTGACTAGCCTTGATGGTTCTGATCTTTGACTGGCAACATAGAATAATGCTTAGTCGTGGAGACTCAAGGGCCAGACTGTCTGAACGGAAGCCTAGTCCTCTGTCTCACAAGCTGTGTGGCTATGACATGTCATTCAACCTCTGTGCTTTAATTGCCTTATCTAAAAATAAATGATAATGTTAGTCTATATTGGTAAGTTGGTTGTGAAGACTAAATGAGTTTATAGATGCAAAGTACACTAAGCAGTGTCTGGCTCACAATTAGACAGGATATGTCTCTGCTATTATTAGTAACAACTGTGCTTTATGGACCTTCAAAATATTTTGTGCACTTATTTTGTACTTTTCAGAAGCTTTATGTGCATATATTTAGTAAGAAATATTTGAAGGAGAAGAAAAACATTTTAGTCTTGAATTTTATATCTTTTACAGTACTTAACATAGATTCAAGTGCAGTAGGCCCTAAATCAAGGAAAAAAATGACTTCAGCAATAGTACAGTTTAATAGCTTACTGCTGCTAAATTGAGTATTTTTTCATCTTAGTTGATGTATATGTACATGATAGTTTATGTAAAGATTTTCTATAAACATAATTAGAAATCAAAAGCAGGAGGGGGGGAGAGAGAGAAAAGAAATCTAACCGATTAAAAAAATGGTGGAAAATTTTATCAGCCTAGAAATTGAGAGTTAAAGTAACCTACACTCTAGGCACTTTAATATAAGAGAGATGCATAGTGGCTTCTATATTTATACCACTTAAATGAACAAGAATATTCACTATTGGCAGAGAGACAAAGTTGTTTTTTTCCCCTAATCTTACATTCTAAAAGAAAATATAGCATACAGAGAAAAAACACCTGCAAGTGGCTAATATGAAACATGCTAGAGAAAGAGAAAAAAAAAAAAACTGAACAAAAGAAACAACAACACCAGCACTTAAACAAGCTTTGGCGTGAGAAAACCAGGGTTTTCAGCATAGCGCTGCAACAAGCTTGAAGAAGTGATTTAAACCCATCCCCCACTCCCTCCTATTCAGTTTCTTAATCTGCATAAAAGGATTTGGGGAAGATTATATAAGGCAACAAAGATTAAGTCCCAAATCACTGGTTCAATGTCTGACACATGATAGATCCTAAGAAAAATTAGTTATTTCCTTTTGTCCCAAATTTCCTATATATTTATTTTTTAAAATCCAATATTGCATCCTGGAAAGAAAAGTCTACATGGTATCATTCAAGATAAGGTTATCTATAATGATCTATCCCTCCCTCTGTGCATATTCTGTGTGTGTGTGTGTGTGTGTGTGTGTACCTGTGCATTCATTTAGATGTAAATGACAGGAGTTTTCAATATCAAGAGCTCAGTTGAATGGAAGTAAAGATGTGATCTTCAGGTAAGATGTTTTATGCCACTAAGAAAGGTAACCAACAGGCACTGCTTAACACAGAGTCAAAAGCCCCTAACCCAACCCTGATCAGAAACAGGATGTGGTGACAGACAAGTTAAAACCAGTCAAAACCAAAATGGCAAGGAAATTGGCCACTGCTTGACCTCACAGCTCGTTATACCGTAGTTATAACGTAATAGCATGCTAAAAGAAACTCCCACCAACACCATGCCAGTTCTTGTGGGAGCTTTATAAAATAGAGAAAGGGGAGGGCTCCTGGTTCTAGGAAATCACCTCTCCATTCCAAGAGATAACATGAATATTCCTCCCCTGCTTAGCTTACTTATAATTAAACCACTGCTTAAATAATGAAATCAAATTCTCCAAAGGGGCTGTTCTTCTCAGCAGGAAGAATTAGCCTCTACCCTGTGGAACAAATCTATGTTCTCTCAATGAAATTTGCTTTCCATTTACACTATGGCTTCTGTCTTGAATTCTTTCTCACACAAAGCCAAGAACCCACTTGGACTTCCAGAAATGCCCAGCCTTGAAAATTACTTTCCTGTAACACCACTACTTAAGAACTAAACTATCTAGATTCCTGTCCCACTTGGTTTAAAAAAAGAAAGAATTAGGGGGCAGGAAGACCCTTGAATTGCAGTCATAGCAATAGAATATGAAACTGCCCTTCACTAACAGAGTGCAAGGCGAGAGCTGTGATAAGGGCCTAGCTAAAACAATGATAATAATTAGTAACTGTCCCCCTGTAATTGCCACTCCGGAGCCACGCAGCTGGTGGTCATAAAGAGTCTTAACTTCTCCCCATAGCTGGTATCCATAAAGATTCTTAACTTTCTCCATAGATACCATCACCATTTTGAAACCTACAGGTAGTTTTTAAGATATCCTGCAGGCCCAGCATTCCAGTGGATGGACTGGCCCATCCAGACGAGCAGCCCGTACCAAGAAACCAATGCAACTGGAATTGTGACCCCAGGGACTGAAATAACACAAGATGATTCCTATACCTCTGTAATTTTGCCCTAATTAACAAACCTAATTGCCTCTGTAAGAGGTCAAAAATGGTCACAAACAGATTTTCAGATTTTGACATACTTGTAAAGGCTTGCCTACGTGTAGACATACTTGTAAAGGCTTGCCTACGTGCAGACATAGTTGTTAAGGCTTGCCTACGTGCTAATTGCCCATTTCTGCTTCTGAGATAACAGCTTGCTTGCAGAAACCGCTCTAGGACCAATTAGAGAAAGAATAATATGCAATGTAACCAGCCAATCACGACTGATCTTAAGTGCATGATCAGAGAGGGCAGACCAATCACTATGCTAAGTAAATACATAATCAACATGTGGACAGCTCATTGCCACATGAACTACCCCTATAAAGCCCCCTTCCCACGCCATCCGGGGTCCCTCTGCCCAGAGAAGAAGCCACTGCGTGTTGGC
>CAUYRT010035097.1:0-17210 GCA_963574885.1 Lepilemur ruficaudatus
ATGGGGGCACAAATGTTTAGGTTATGTATATTGCCTTTGCTCCACCCAAGTCAGAGCTTCAAAGGTGTCCATCCCCCAGATGGTGCGCACTATATTCCCATCTCCACTTCCCCCATCTGTCCAACACCTGATGAATGTTATCGGTATTAACTGATTAACACTTAAGTGCACAGATAGTAATGACACGATTTTCTTTTGGTAAAATTTCAAACAATGCAATCTTCTTTAAATTTACCTCATAGTTGTTTTTCTATAAAATTCAACATAAATTAAAACTGTGCAAAAATTATTTGTATCTATATGTAAAAGATAATTTGATTCTCAATCCAAACAATATAACTAGCTTCCTCACCCTATTTTGCACAAAAACTGACAAGAATTCAAAAGGTTTTGTAGAGGCTGGAAATTTTTTCTTCATTTTATGTGGCGGTCCTATGCACTTCTTGACATGTGGTATCCCAGGCACCCTCCAGTGAAATGTGTGTGGTAGTAGCCCCCAAAACATTTTACAACCAAAAAAAATCCACATAAGTTTATAAAACACCACATAATATGGTTCCACCCCTCATAAAATCATTGCTTATATTCTATAATATTGATTGGATACTATATGCTATATGAGTGAACAAGCAGATGTAGTCACTACCATCCTATCATTAGGAATAGAACTGAGACCTTGGAGTAGAAGTCACAGAGAGGAAGCTTTCAGCTTAAGAAAGACTGAACACCCCAGATTGCTGTGCATTCCTCGTTAGCATATAAGGCAGCAAAAATGAATCACCTAATATTAATTTGTGATTCTTCCATTGATTACTTAAATGAATGGCCAAATTTCTAAGAACCAATTAGTATAGTAGAATTTTCTCCATTTAACAAATTTTAAGTTATTAAGCCACAAAAATATTTCTATATCAATTTATATTTTTCTGACATTATCCAGTGGTCATTTTATTTGTAAAATAAAAATTTTTTGTATATTTTGTATTGTGGGTGTTGTTCATGTCACAAAGTCAAGGGTTTTATAAACGGTATCTATAATGTTTTTATTCTCACCTTCCTTCTTTCTCTTAATGTGTTGATTTACAAATATGCTTACAAATAAGCACATGATTAGGGATCTTCTACACTATTTTATGTCAAATTCCTGAATTTAACTGTAAATTGATTATAAGGCCACTAACATTTCAACTAAATTTCTCTTCTAGTATGACTTCTTCCTTGCATTGTTCTTGATAATTATTTATATGCAACTATCTTATATCCTCGTTTGGAATGATGACTGAGGAGTACGGCCATGTCTAATTTATTGAATAATCCTGTTTTCTAAAATCTGCAAAGCTCTTTGTCATAGCACTCGTGAGTATTCAGTGAATAGGTCTTGCTTGACTAACAAATAACTGAAACTTGATCCTGAAGCAGATTTGGCAGAGACTACATCTATGTCTATCTGTTAAGACAAAAAACCAGCCAGGTCGGACAAATTGTGTAGGCAAAGGAAAAGCAAATAGAACTTCAGGTTGAATGATTGTCATCATATATATGAAATAACCAGCCAATTGCTCTATTTCTTTCATTTTCCCACTAGTTGTGTGATTGTCATGTCACTGGACTACTCAATGGATTATTTTTTAATGAATTGACTGGTCAATTTCAGCAAGTATCTTATTGATTTAAATCTTTTTATTTATTTTTTCTTTCAAAGAACCTAATGGTTGCTGGACCTGATCACATCATCAGATTAATTTAGCCAAACCTACATAAAGCCTGTATCTTTGATGTCAGACCACTGAGAAACAAAAACAAAAATTAAAGAAACTAGATGCCTTAATAGAATGGTTACTAGTCCCTTTCCTTTTTTCTTTTTGCTAATTCCTCCACCTTTTTCCTATTTTTCATTTATACTTTCTTTTTTCTCTCCTCCTATTGCTTCAAAACATTGAGAAATTAGACTCTTTAAGACCTTGTTTATAGAAAATGGGAAAATCAGATGTGTTATTATGACCTCCTACCAGTGAGGCTGCATCGGACACACAGCAAGGGGGAATCCTGGTAAACTCATGGCCGAAGGCAGGTGTGGCCACGTGGAAGGTTGACCATTTGCCTGCTCATAAAGCAGCACAAGTAGAAATTGGATTATTTCATTTCTTAAGCATTGTCAAAATGACTTTTTATCCTCATAAGAGTCTGGAAACTGAGAAAATAAACAAATATTTATTGAACTATTAAGATTACAATTATTCTCCTCTTCAAAAATCATTAAAGAAGAAAAAAAAAGTATTGTGCTAAAATAAGAAGGAGCCCAGGGAAAGCAATTTTGAAAAGTTGTTTGTTTGTTTCCTTGTTTGCTTTTTGTCTGTTAAAATGCCCAAATAAGCACTCTTAGTATCTTTCCTACTGTGGAAAGGATGATCAAATCCATCTTATTTTAGCCACTTGTCTCTCTTGCCTGCCATTCCTAGAATTTTGTACATTAAAAACATAAGTAAAAAACTGAGGTACCTATTGAAAAAACTTGCCTTCAAGGTGTAGTTCTTATACATATGTCTAGAACATATTCATTTGAGAAACTGAAAGATGAGCTGTACTGGCAGAGATTTTTATAATCTTATTTTTTAATGAAGAAGCAAAAAAGCAATCTTTGAAAAACAGAACAATATAATTTTAATTCATTTTGCTTTAATGGCTGAAGACCAGAGGCAAAATAAACCAAACAGGAAGAGAAAATAGTACATATGGGTAATATGACTTGGATTATGTTACCAAGGAACCATAACTTTTGACTTTAATAACTTTAATATGATTCAATTTTCAATTTTAACATTATAATGACTCACAATGCTAATTATCAAGTTTTTCTGCATATCACATTTTTTCTTCTTGGGATTGTTGCTAGCACTATTTCCTGGTTAGCACATTTATTTTATTTTTGTCTCTCTTAAAAACATGCAAACAACATTTTAGTATAATAATTTTCCAGCTGTATTTTGCATTCTTTCCTCAAAAAAATGTTTTTAGAAAGAATGCTAAAACTTGCAAACATTTCTTATTTTAAAAATATTTTGAGAATTATATTTCTTCTCTTTTTTCATATGCATGTATAATTTATTTTAAATTGCCAACATTATCAAAATAAATAAGCATATAAAAGAACACTCTCAGTTTTGCTAAAATTTATACATTCTGTGTAAAGAAAGACAAACTTTGCCTGTGCCATAAAAAATAATACTATGCATTATTTGAAACCAGGAATAAACATCTAATCTCTTTTAAAATTTGTCTGTGGTGTATATTAACCAATGCTTCTGCATCAGATTTTCCTTTTTAAAAAAATTAAGACAGAAGTGTTCAATGTGCTTTTATTTAAATAGCAGAAATATCTATTACATCAAAATCTTACCCAGGACCACATTTATGAAAAAGATTAAAGTAGAGTTGCTCTGAATGGCTCACAGGGTTGTGTTCTGCTATATAATTTTGTACTTTTCTCCGTAGCGCCTTGTGAGGATCCAAAATTAACCCAAGGCTCCACAAAACACTGCCAGAAAATCAGAGTCAGTTGCCAAACTTAAAAGCATTATACATTTTCTTGGCTGATAAACCAAGAAAAGGAGCCTTGCTTTTCTCAACCTACTCACCAACCCACCCAAATCCATTCTAGGCTTCTACACCACTCTGCGTTTATCTCTAACTGCTCTCATCATATTTCAGCTTTTACTCATTACATGCTTCTTTCTGGCTAATTTGGCCACTCCATAAATTCAGAAATCATAGTTCTCATAATTTTTATATCCCTATTTGCTAGCATCAAGTTGGACAAAAATTACTTAGGAAATATTTGCTAAATAAATGAATGAATTGAAGAACCAATAAATGATTGACTAAAATGTAAGTTAAAGAAGAAACAAAATATATATCAATATATATATTGATTGGTAGAATAAATGGTGTAGGAGAATATTCAATAATCCCAATTTGCTACTAATAATCCATTTGTGTACAATCAAACCTACCAATATTTGTGCTTGCATGTTTTTAGCCTCCTTAAAGAGGCTTCCTTCCTCTTATTCAAGCAAATCCCTTCACTTACGATTAAGTTTTGCTGTCTCTTTGTTCTCAGGAACTTGTTTGCTATAAATTACTCTTCCCCTCTCCATTTTTCACCTTTCCTCTATTGATTATTTCCCTTCAACAAGTATACTCCACTTTGCCCCAAACTAAACACACACAAGGAAACACATTTTTTAATTCCCTTATCACTTCATCTCTCTCCATTCCCAGTCCAACCTGTAGTGTTTAGGCTGATGCAAAAGTAATTGCAGTTTTAGCGTGGTTGAATTGGCCATTTGATATAGGAATACATTCTTAAATAAATGCGGTTATGTTACACATCATTTTAATGCGCATTTCTTGCTCTATGTTTTTTTCCCACTTGTGGCTTATTTTATATTTATTTTAGACTATGAAAATGATGTTAGACAAAAAACAAACTTGAGACATTTTCTTATTTGGGTTCAAAATGGGATATAAAGCAGCACAGACAACTCACAACATCAACAATGCATTTGGCTCAGGAACTGCTAACAGACTGGTGGTTCAAGAAGTTTTGCAAAGGCACAACAGCCTTGAAGATGAGGGGCACAGTGGCCAGCCATCAGGAGTTGACAAGGACCAATTGAGAACAGTCTTCGAAGTTGATCCTCTTACAGCTACATGAGAAGTTGACGAAGAACTCAATGTCAACCATTCTACAGTTCAGCATTTGAAGCAAAATGGAAAGGTGAAAAATCTCAATAAGTAGGTGTCTCGTGAACTGACTGAAAATCAAAAAAATCATTGTTTGAAGTGTCATCTTCTCTTCTTGTACATAATAAGAAAGAACCATTTCTCGATTGGATTGCGACGTATGACGAAAAGTAGATTTTCTACAACTGGCAACTGGCGATGACCAGCTCAGCAGCTGGATGGAGAAGCAGCTCCAAAGCATTTCCCAAAGCTAAACTTGCACCAAAAGAAGGTCATAGTCACTATTTGGTGGTCTGCTGCCAATCTGATTCACTACAGCTTTCTGAATCCTGGAAAAACCATTATATCTGAGAACTATGCTCAGCAAATCAACGAACCGAACACTGCAATGCCTGCAGCTGTCATGGGTCAACAGAACGGGCCCAGTTCTGCTCCAAGACAACACCTGACCACACGTGGCACAACCAATGCTTCCAAAGTTGAATGAACTGGGCTACGATGTTCTGCCTCATCTGCCATATTCACCTAAACTCTCGCCAACCAACTACCACTTCTTCAAGCATCTCAACAACTTTTTGCAGGGAAAATTGGTCCACAGCTATCAGGATGCAGAAAAGGCTTTCCAAGAGTTCATCGAATCTGGAAGCACAGATTTTTACATTATAGAAATAAACAAACTTATTTCTCATTGGCTAAAATGTGTTGATTGTAATGGTCCTATTTTGATTAATAAAGATATATTTGGACTTAGTTATAATGATTTAAAATTCACAGTCTGAAACTGCAATTACTTTTGCACCACCAACTTAATAGATCATGAAAAATATGATCTACACTTTCTATTTCCACTTAACTTATTTTTCATTCATATTTTAATCAGCTGCCAGTGTCCTTCGCATTATCCCTACAATGTATCCCTTTTGAAAAGATAAAATATTAATAGTAATGAATAATAACAAAAATTATGATGATAATTATGACAATAACAACAACATATTACTGAGTGCTTCCCATGTACCAAGCATTGTTCTAAGTAGTTATGAGTTTTAATTTAATATTCATGGCAACTCTATGAGACAGAGCTGACACTGAAACACATAGAGCTTAATAATGCAATTATTAATATTACTGATAAAATCAGGATATGAATCCAATCAGTAGGCTTCAAAACACACTCTTTTAACTGCTGGTATGTAACGACTGTCACCAAAGGTCATGAAAGAACTAGTGACTTCTTTCCAATCTAACATTGCTGATTGAATATATATTCTTTCAAAACGTATTCAAATAGAATCCTTAGGAAATACCTAACTTTGGGTGAAATTTTATTCTCTTCTGTTTACTTGTATTTCTCCTTTTGATTATTTACTTTAAGTTTTTTCTCCCTGAACTTTAAATGTTGATGTTTCTCAAAATTATATTGTATATACTCTCTTTTCTTTTTATGCTACTTACCCTTTGTAGTAGATTTCGTTCTTCCAAGGGGTCTCAATTACCATGTCTGTGAAGATAACTCAATAATCTATAGCTCCTATTCATTTCTATTTACAAAACTAAAGATATATGTCCAGTAGCCTTGGAATATTTGTACTTTGATATTCCATAGTCTTTAAATTCTCAATTTCCAAAGCTGAAAATAATATGATCATGATTAAAATGTTTAAAAATAGAGAGAACTAGTTGGTACATTTCAGCAATTATAATGTATGACAAAGCAAATGAAAATTATAGAGATGTAAAATGGAAAGAAATAGCATCATGTTTGCTACTAGGTCTTGGAAGAGACTGAATGTCTACCCATGGTATTATCAAGTGACCATTCAGCCTGATATATGCATCATTAACTGGGTGTTATTTGACCCAAAGCCAAAAAGTGCATGCACAGAAGAATATATTATCAAGTGAAAAAGATATATACAAGAGACTAAGCTCTGGCATGTCTGAAAGGTACAAGTACATTGTCTGAGCAGGTGATTCATATTGCTTGCCACTTATTTCTGCTACGTTGCCTCCTCTCCCTCAACCACTGCCTGTGCCTTCATGTTCTTTATAATTAGTTGACTAAGGAGTTAAAATGAGCATGGTTAAAAGACGTATCTGCATGATATGCTGATGCCATCCAGAAGTGGATGGCTGAGTCATTACAATCCTACTCAGGGGTGATTCTAAAGCAGAGTGATAAAGGAAAATCGTCCCAGTGGGCAGAATTTTGAACAGTACAATTTTTTTTTCCTGCTTTCATTAGCCCCTCCATTTGGCCAGGGATGCAAATGTGCTCTGATTCACAGACAGTTGTTAGCACTTTGACTGAAAGATCAGAGATCTGGAAGGAATAGGTTGGAAAATTGGAAGTCTGGGAAGAGGTATGAGGATAGATCTTTCAGAATGAGTGCAGAATTTGAAGATAGTTAAGTCTCATATGAATAGTCACATCCACTTCAGAGAAGGTTCCCAACAATCAAGTGGATGCAATGATACTCACTGTTGATATCAGTAAATTTCTTTCCCAGGCCACTATAGTACATGCCCAATGGGGCTGTAAACAAAGCAACGATAGTGTCAGGAGTAGAGGCCATTCATGGATTCAAAAATATGTTCTTCCTCTTACCAAAGCTGACCTTGCTAATACTAATGCTAAGTACCTAATGTGCCAATACGAGAGAGCAGTACTAAGCTCTACTTATGACCCCATTCTGCAAGAGTACCAACCAGGCACCTGGTAACGGATTGATTATATTAGACTTATTCTTCACTAAGGGAGCAGGAGTATATCCCAATGAGTAGTCTCATCGGGATATTATCTCATTCTGGATATAGATTTGCCTTACTCAATACCAGCAGGAGACTCAAGGAACACCTATTTGTTACATGTCACATAACATTGGTTCTTATCAAGAAATTTATTTCACAGAAAAAGAAGTGACGTGATTGGCTCATGCTTATACAAATTACCTGTATTAGCACATCACTGATAAGTGATTGGTTTAATGGAAAGATGAAATGGCTTCCTGAAGATTCAGTTACAGTGACAGTTGGATGCTAAATTCAACCAGAAACCATTGTATGTTCCTGTCTCCTTTATTGCCAGAACACATGGGTCTGAAAGCTAAGGAGAAGAAGTTGGAGAGACTCCTCACTCTTGTACCTAATAGACTATTTGTGAAATTTTTGGTTCTTATATCAAGAACTTAGAGTTCTGCTGTTGTGAAACTCTTTCCCTAAAGAAAGACTGCTACTACTCAGGTACACAACACTGGCTCCATTGAACAGAAAGATGAGAATGCTACCTTTGTGCTTCTTATGACACTGACTTAACAAACAGAAAAAGTGGTTATTCTTCTGGTTCGAGTGAGTGATAATGATAATGAAGGCGAAATAGATTTGCAGTTTTACAATAAGGGCAAAGAGGAATATATATTGAACCCAAAGGAGTCTCTAGGGGGTATCTCTTAACTTTTATATCAACCGTAAAGATTAATAATAAAAAAAAAAATAAATAAAGAAGGGCATTTGAGGATTCAGCCCTCTCAGAATGATAGTTTGGGGTTAACTAAGTAAAATCTTGGCCACATAAATTATTTTCTGAGATCAAAGGAATATGGAAAACCTTGTAGAAGAAAGAAGTCATAAATATGAACAATTCACCACCAGTTAGTAAATTGTGGACTACAGTTATTTTATACAGTTTCTCCTTGTCCATTATATGCATATTTATTAGCCTTTATTAACTATATTATCTTCTTTATTTCTCTTTCTTCTTTATATTTTAAATATAATATGTTGGTGAATAATTTTATAATTTAATCTTTAGATAACATAATTTTTGGTGGGATTTCTGTTCAAATTTGGTTATTAATTAATATAGGTAATGAGAGTTATGGGACTGGGGACCTCATCATTTTGGTGACAGAGAAAGGATTTGGTATTTACGTGAAGGATAATAACTTTTTATCAGGTGGAATCACAGAGTTGTTTCTTTGCTGTCGGGAAACTCACACTACATGAAGGGTGTGTTAGGAGGCAGAAGAGCCCAAGGGGATGACAGTGCCTGTCATGAAAAATGCCTCTCAGCCCATAATTAACTCTTCACCTTCCTTTGTGGTGCTAGAGCTGGACACAACAGGCATTCCTCCTTTGCCAGCTGGCTTAAGACAGTGTCTTTGAAGGACATCGTAGAACCAGGTGAGTAGGAAGGAGCTTCCTGCCTGTATCCAGTGTGCTGTTTTTCAAAATGAAAGCCAATAGGAAAGCATCCGGCAAGCCTGGTAGCACTCACTTCAGCCACCCACATGGACAAGCAGTGGCCAACATTTAGGATGTTTCCCCATCACCCAGCAGGTCGCTCCTGCAGAACAGGTCATGCCCTGCAGAAAGATTTTCCACTACCATATGGACTTAGGTATGATTTCCAGCAAGTTTCTTAGCCACTGACAGTCTGCGTGTGCTTGCTTTTTCCAAAAATATCTGAATCTCTGCATTAGCAGGGATCTCATCTGAGTTCTTAGTTCCTTGTTCACACTCTCTCTTACCCTGCAGGTAGTAGCTGCTTCCTGTATTTACTACTTTAAAACCACTTGATTTCTTTTGTACCCCTTTCAGTAGTAAACAAATATTTATATTAAATCTTTCCAGTTTTAATTACTAGTGTGCTTTCTATTTCCTAATTGCATCCTGACTGATACAATTACTAAAGGATTTCCTCAGGCAGAAATAAAATAATCCCGTAATATAGCACAGGAACCAAGAAAGGAATGAGATACAAAGGAAAGGGTAAACACAAATACAAATATGTACTGACTTCATCATCATGTCTTGGGATGTTTATAACACATGATGAAAAAAATGCATGTCAATAATATCAAAAAGTAGAAGGGGAGATTAATGCAGACAAGTGATTTTTATATGTTCCTGTTTTCCAGGAAGAGGTTAAAGTACTAATTGTACTGCATGTCGATGTCAGGGTAAATATTGTAACATTAAGGATAAACCCATAAACCATAGCATTTCTTTGTAAAATTAAAATATTAATGGAGAAGAAACTCTAAATAATAAAAATAGCAGTAATAACAACAATGTTTGGCTTTTACAGAAAAAGCTGATAAAGTAGTGAAAAAGAAGCAAACATGTGAGACAAAAACCAAACATTGAGAGGATGTTAAATATAAACTCAGCTACAATAATATATTTATTATTAGGATTTTTGAAACCCTAAATAAGAGATAAATAGTACATTAGTTTAAAGGAAATTCAAATTCAATTCCATACTGATTACTTCACAAATCAGAATACAGAATTTTAAAGGTAGTTTTTAAAAAAATAAAAAGAAAGAAAGAAAGAGAAATCAGAATAAGTCAATATTCTCAGAAATAAAACTGACAATTTTGGTCATTTTTTTACAAAAGGGATTTTTCAAAATGATAAAAGATTTAACTCTTCAAATATGAAATTCTAAATTTCTATGGACCTATTTATATTACATTAAGTTATATATAAAGCCAAAATTTTTAGAACTATAAGGAGAACTAGACAAATCCATCATCATAGTGGGAGAATTTAAAATGTCATTCTGGCTATCTTAAAAAAAAAGGAAAAAATCTATAAAAATTATGTTTGCTATGATTTTTTAATAGAAACCTTTTATAAGTTTAAAGATGTTCTTTTAGTCTTAGTTATGTACATTTTTTCTTTTTTAAGTCATAATGTAAATTCTGTCTACCCTCTACTAAGGTAAGTTAATAGTATATATGGAAAACAACTTCAATTTTTCTTCTTTTTTAAAAAATTTAATCTCCTATTTATTTTTTAACCCAATTCAAGTTGTCCTAAAATTTAACATAGATTTCTGCTATTCTGACTTCCAACAAGGATGTGTACCATAGGGTATGTGAAAGAGAAATTTTCTGTTTTCCTTTCGCCTTCTTAAAACTAAAATTGACTTTTCAGACAAACTTTCTTGAACTGAAAGCTGGCATTAACCTTAGTTTACCTTTCCTGACCTTAATTTCTTTCTTTCTTTTTCAAAATATATAACTCATAAAGCAAATATTTAAATAATTATTCTAATTTGCTATTATTTGATGTTATTACAACATAAAATGGGTTGACATGGTTGAATGGTAAAACAACTAAAACTGTAAACCAAAGACATATGATTAAAATTACAGGCTAAGCTATAATTTAATATAAGACATTGAAACAAAAAACATTTTCTGAGTAATATGATCAGACTCAATATATCAGTTGTAAAACTATTATGCACATGTGTTAGTTACATGAACTTTTTCATGACTCTATATATGCCTAAAAGTTATTTTGGAATCAAACATAATGAATGAAATGTATTTATCCATTTAATATGAAACCTGTGCTTGTATATTTTTGCAGCACAACTACCCAATGTTAGTCCAAATTTGCAATAAACACACATGATTTTCATTTTTGACTGAAATGACACAGTTTTGGTCCTTGCTCCCAATGCCTGTTAAACAAGCAGAAGGTTGCGTACACATGTAAGAAGTTAAAAATTGCGTCAAAATGTTCAGTACTGTCTCCTGACTGGAGGGATATTCTTCTCTCACAGAAATGTGTAACATGTCTAAAGACAGGATAGTAACTCTGATCTGGTTTGTATAGTCAGACTGCAGCTCACAAAGTTCTGCCTCTTCTTTTAAAGCTAGTTCTCAGGCTGAAAAGAAATGATAGAGAAAGTGTCTACCACCCTGTTATATACTTGAGTTGAGAGGGAGGAAAAATACTGTTCGATATTATTCTGGAATTCTCCAGATGGTTTTAAATAAAGCTTGGGCCTTTCTTATATCTTTTCTCAGTCGAAGCCCCAGCAGTAGTGAAAATATTTCAAGATTTCCTTTTGTAACATAATTTTTAACATATAAATGATATTTCTAAATATGTGATTTTTCTCTTTTTAAATACAAAAATCTTGTTATTTAAAGTAAAAATAAATGAACAGACCAAAATCTCCAGGTCTTTGCAAAATCTTGCTAAATTGGATCATGGGAGGAAAATGTCTGCCCATTTGGCTGATTTCTGCACCCATTTTTCATCTTCAAAGCACTCAGCTAAATTTGAAATATAATTTTCTTAAAAGATTCCTGTAACTGCTGTTCAGCTTGAACATCCTATTGGGAATGCTCCCTCCATTAAACCACTGGATTTTTTTTGCATAGCAGGAGGTGTGTCTGTGTGTGTGCTCTTTGCCCAGGGTGTTCTTTGGTAGATTGTTTGTTTTTTTCCTCAGTTTTTAAAAGATTCTCAAGAAAGTTGTCTTGGTTTAATATCGTGGGCCATTTTTTGTGGCATCCCCAAACTTGCTATCATTTTGTTACTATGAGTTTCTTTATACCATCACCTTTCTGTGAACAAAGTATTGATTGATGACAATATTTGGACTTTGGTTTTATAAAAGAGGTGAAATCTTCAAGGATTCAACCCTTGATGGGCACCTTAGTGCAGATGCTAATGCAGTTCATTCTAGATAGAACCTCTGCTTAAGATATGAAAATGAAACACTAAATCTATCTAGTCCTTTGCTTGTTTCAGACCTCTCTTTACATAGGGAAAGTTACTATAAATTTCTTCATCATTCAAAAATATCAAAAATGCTACAGAATGACCTTTATTGGTGAAATCTGTTGACTCATCAACCTGGATGGTGAATCTCTGTTTTTTCAGTGTATTACATAAAACCTCTTCAATATCTTGTGACATATTATCAATATTTTGATGATCATGCTCCTTGAAAGAAGAACCTTTTACAGTTTTTCTTCAGCATCTTGTCTTAGCAATTTCCTTGCTATAATTTTACATGCTGGCATTATTAGGATTTTATGAATTGTGTGACTTATCCTTTTCTGGACAATATTTTCTGCTACTAACTGACTCCTTTCCCTTTCACAGAACGTACTTTATTAAAAAAATTTTATTTTAGATTCAAATAGCCACATAGAACAATCAGAACCGTAATTTTTTTCAAATGACTGAGATTTTCAAATAAGTATCTTTAATTTTCCTGGAAATATTGCATTATGAGTTGTCACGGATGATATTGATGAAATATGCCAAGTTGGGCTATCAACTCATGGAAAACCCATTAATACATAGATTTTGTTGGAAAGACAGATTTTATGTGTCCCTTTACACATTGGTGCATGACTCAGAAAATTGTTAATATTAATCATTAACCTTATCAGAACTGCCCATTGATCCAGGGTTAAATCCTCCTCTTCTATTGCATACCTCATATTAACAAAACACTACATTGGATCATCAGACACAGTCATAAAACACGAGAGCTAACAAAACACAAAAAGGAAGGGCATAATATAAAACTAAATGATAACATAAAAAAAATCACAATATAATTTATTTCTAATCTACAATTCAAGTTTTGCTATGTTTTTCATTTGCTTTCATCAGTTGCCTGGGTTTGTTACTAACCTGTGGCCACCTGAATTTAAATTATTATTATTATTATGTTAAATTTTTTCTTAACACATAGATGGTGTTCCAGTTAATTTTGCTACTTATGACAGATTGTATTTTGTAAAGATAGGGACAAATTCATAATGCAATCTCCTATGATAACTACCTGTTGCTTACAATTACATCATTTTGTACCCTTTACCCAATGCCAAGAATGGGAAAGTCAGATTTCCTTTTTGTTACTTCTGAGGAGTAGGGGTATAATTTCTGTTTATTACTGTTTTTGAGGCTTAGTATTTATAAGATGTCTCTTATTTGATGCTTCTCCTCTGTGGGTCATATGCTATATTCCATGCAGTCTGCAAAGAGAAAGAATTGAACCTCCATCTTTTTACATAAATGTTTAGGGCAAAAAAGTATTCTTATTTTATTTTTTCAATTCTTATTGTCTCATTATCTCAGTGACACACTAAAAACTTGCTTTACATTTGTTTGCATCTTCTGCTGTTTGTGCTGCTATAACAAAACACCACAGACTGGGCAATTTATAAACAATAAAAATTAATTTAGTATAGTTCTAGAGGCTGGGAAGTCCAAGATCAAGACACTGGCAGGTTTGGTGTGTGGTGTGGGCTTCTCTCTCCTTCCATAGTGGTGCCTTGTTGCCGCATCCTCCTGAGTGGACAGATCCCTCTCATGGCAGATGGGTCAGAGGGCAAAAGGGATTCCCTTCAACTTCTTTTATAAAGTCTCTAATTCCATACATGAAGGCTCTACCCTATGACTCAATCATCTCCTAAGGGTCCCACCTTTAACACTGTCACATTGGCAATTAAGTTACAACATATGAATTTGCAGGGACACATGAAGACCACAGCAGTTGGTTTGTTTTGTTATCAGCATATCTGTTATTTCAATCCATAGGGATTTCCATTGCACTTTTAGAAATGAAAATTCAAAATGGTCTTCCTACAAAGCAAATATTTTCGTGTCATTTCCATGCTTGAAATTGTTGTGTTGATGACATTGTTCTTAAAGTATAAACTCCTTAACATGCATCACAAAGTCTGCACTGGTCTGGCCCTTGCTTGCCTCTCTTGTCTCATTATTTTTTCCTTCTCCTTCACCACATCATTCTGTTCAAGCTTTCTGGATTTTCAAGAACGTGGCTCCCATTACTTTATTTTTATTTTCTTTAGTGCACCCCCACGTAAACTCCATGTTTGCGCCAGACATAATTTTCATCAGGAACTCTTGTTGAGGAGCTCCACTTCCTTCTTCCTCAACCCCTCTGCCTACTTGCCTTCTTATAAACTTCACCTCTTAGAGGATATAGCCAAACTGTGTCATGTCTGCCTTGTTAGTTAACTGTCTCCCGAGGCAGAAAATACACCCCAAAGGATGAGGTCATCACATATTTGTTCAGCATTTTCCCCTAGATCTCAGCACAAGGCCATAAACAGAGGAGGAACTGAGGGTGTGTACAATAAATAAATGAAATTATGATAATATTATGAGTAATAATATTACTTATTATGGCCCAAAGAATAGGAGGGTGTGTGTGGCCATGCATATGATATTTACGCTAAAATTGTTGCTCATGCAAGAATGACTTAAAAGAAATTTTCCTGTTAAGATTATTGATATTAAAATCCTTTAAGCTATTTTTTCTGGCATGTAATTTAAACAATTTATTCTGCTTTTTGACATGAACTTATAATTATTATTTGAATTACTTACTTTACATCTATGATCATAAATTTAGCCAATATATGTAAGTATTTATATATCTCCTTCCATGTTGTATATTCATTGCTATTAATCTTTGGGGCCAATAACTGCAGTATGTCCATGTCCACACTATACAACTATAACACTGTTGCATCAAATCAACATAACTCATTAGGATGTAATCATAAAAAAATTATTTTTCTCACTATTGCCTGGAAGTCTACTATGTTACTTCATTTCTCTTTTCTCTGAGAGAAATCTTAGATAGTTTTTATAACAATTTCTGGTTTTTCTAACACACTAGCAATCACCCTCATCCAAGGAAAATTCCCAATTTGTTAATTAAATTGCATTTTAGGTTGAGCCTTCATTGTCACCTCCCCAAACACAGGCCTTTTTCAAGCTAGAAACTTTCTGAGAAGAGGGGAGTTTCCTCACCTTTCTCCAATATTCTGCTAATGCTCTTGATATCCCTAATTCCATCTCACTAGCTTGTCCAGAGCTCCCAAGATACAGAATGGGAGAAGAAGACAAGTAAGAGATAGTATATCAAATGTGCTTTGAATATCAAGCACATTAAACTATCTATTAGGAAATGTGGTGGTATAGAGATGAAGAAAGGTGTGGAGAGGAGGCAAAGAGATTTCCTTGTAGAAAATTATATTTATAATTTATATATGTTATATTTTTTGTCTAGTTTTGACAGGTAGGAGTTTTTGTCAAAGTCACCATAACTCTCCTTCATTTCTTTGAGCTTCTCTCTGACCATTTGCTTTATTATCAGTAAAAGCTTTCTAGTCAGCAGCTCCCACATCTCATAGCAAAATTATTTAGCATCACTTAACTCCAGTGAGAATGGCTTTTATCAAAAACTCCCAAAGCAACAAATGTTGGCATGGATGCAGAGAGATAGGAACACTCATACACTGCTGGTGAGACTGCAAACCAGTACAACCTCTATGGAAAGTAGTATGGAAATACCTCAAAGAACTAAAAGTAGAACTATCATTTGATCCAGCAATCCTATTACTGTGCATCTACCCAAAAGAAAAAAATACATTCCATACAAAAGACACCTGCAGTCAGATGTTTATAGCAGCACAATTCACAATTGAAAAGATGTGGAAACAACCCAAGTGCCCATCAATACATGCGTGAATTAACAAAATGTGGTATATGTATACCATGGAGTACTACTCAGCCATAAAAAATGACGGACTAATACCTCTTGTATTAACCTGAATGGAAATGGAGACCATTCTTGTAAGTGAAGTATCAGAAGAATGAAAAAAAAAATCACATGTACTCACCATTAAATTGGAACTAATCAATCAACACTTGCGTATACACATGGAAGTAATATTTATCGGGTGTCAGACAGGTGGGGGGGAGGAGGGGATGGGGAAATTCACACCTAATGGATACAACACACACTATCTGGGGGATGGGCACACTCTGACTCAAACAGTACAAAAGCAATTTATGTAACAAAAACATTTATACCTCCATAATATTCTGAAATATAAAAACCTAAGTTAAACTAAAATATAAACAAAAAAAATAAAAAATAAAATAAAGTATATTTACTATCAAAGATCCACTTGGTCTCAAGTCCAAAAATTATAACCTAGTCATATATTTATTGAATGAGGTATAAATTCTAGGGCCAACAAGCTGTGAGGAGGAAAACATATATTTTTTAAATGCACCTTCTATTTGAACCACATATTTGGAGAGAAGAAGAGTGCTACTGCACAAAAGAATTGAGCAAGGTGTGTTAGGACTTTTAAGAAAAGAAATCAATATCTAACCATTCATTGTATAGTGATGAAAACTTTTTTAAAAAAACAATTTCTCTTGGAAAACACTACCACATTTTTGTGTGGAAATTTGTTGGTTTTGTTTGCTTTTGATTAAACTTATAGAAAAAAATTAATGATAGACAATGGTTCTCAGAAGACTACATCTTTCTGTAACATGATTACGTTGAAATAAATAACAGATCTTAGTCACTGAAAGTCAACATTTTTGGCTGGGCGCGGTGGTTCACGCCTGTAATCCTAGCACTCTGGGAGCCCGAGGCGGGCGGATTGCTCAAGGTCAGGAGTTCAAAGCCAGCCTGAGCAAGACTGAGACCCCGTCTCTACAAAAACAATAGAAAGAAATTAATTGGCCAACTAAAAATATATAGAAAAAATTAGCCGGGCATGGTGGCACATGCCTGTAGTCCCAGCTACTTGGGAGGCTGAGGCGAAAGGATCGCTTGAGCCCAGGAGTTTAAGGTTGCTGTGAGC
>CAUYRT010035098.1:0-82804 GCA_963574885.1 Lepilemur ruficaudatus
CCACCACGCCCGGCTAATATTTTCTATATATTTTTAGTTGGCCAATTAATTTCTTTCTATTTTTAGTAGAGACAGGGTCTCGCTCTTGCTCAGGCTGGTTTCGAACTCCTGACCTTGAGCGATCCACCCGCCTCGGCCTCCCAGAGTGCTAGGATTACAGGTGTGAGCCACCGTGCCCGGCCTTCTTTTATTTTTAAAGAAACTATTCCAGCCGCGCAAAAGGTACAGAGAGCGACACAGCAAACCCCTATGTTCCTACACCCAGCTCGAACAGTAACCATTGCCAATGCACTTGGAGCCCCCAGAGTACGCTCCCCACTGCGTCCCCTCTTCCCTGGAGAGGCAGCCACCATCCTGAATTGGGTATTTATCATTCCTGCAAATTCTTTAAATGTTTGCTATAGGCATTTGTGCCCTTACATGATATATGGAATTATCATGCATGTTTCCAAATACTACGTAAATGAAAACACTCTTTATGTCTCTTTCTTCCACTTACTGTTTTTGCTCAAATTTACCCTTCTGATGGGAGCTCTTTCTTTGCAGTATAATGTTCCAGGGCCGAGTGTGCCACCCTCGATGCCCCCCCCTCCTGTGAGGAGACATTGGAAATGGCCCAGTGGGCTCAGCCTCGACTTCTCTTCCCTCAGGCAGCCACCCAGTTGGGCTTTGACTCTGTTGCTATGTGAAAAGCCTCTGATACAGGCTCACGCCTGTAATCCTAGCACTCTGGGAGGCCAAAGCGGGAAGATCGCTCAAGATCAGGAGTTCGAAACCAGCCTGAGCAAGAGTGAGACCCCATCTCTACTAAAAATAGAAAGCAATTAATTGGCCAACTAAAAATACATATAGAAAAAATCAGCCGGGCATGGTGGCGCATGCCTGTAGTCCCAGCTACTTGGGAGGCTGAGGCAGGAGGATCGCTTGAGCCCAGGAGTTTGAGGTTGCTGTGAGCTAGGCTGATGCCACGGCACTCTAGCCCGGGCAACAGAGTGAGACTGTCTCAAAAAAAAAAAAAAAAGCCTCTGATACATTCTCCAAAGCACCGCCCTACTCAGGACTTCACCATCTGTCACTTGACAATCCCAGAGGTCACTAACTGGCCCCCTTGGCACCACTGTTCCATGTAGCCTGTTCCCCAAACCTCCAGTGATGCTCTAACGCCTCCTGCGGGCACAGCGCCCCAGCCGGGTCCCAGCTTGGCCTGCGGAGCCCCCTGGAGCCTGGCGCCCACCTCTCCAGCATCATCTACCCTTTGTGGCTCTGCCCAGATGTCCCCCCTGTGGGTTCTCAGCTATTTCCCCCGTGCACAGCTTTCCTGCTAAGTCCTATCTTTCTCTCAAGGCTCCTTGTAAATATGTTCTCCTCTAAGAAGCCTGCCCTAAACACCCTGGGGGCCACAGCATGCAGGGCTGGAACCACGGTCCGTGCGTCTGTGTGCTTATTTAAGTACAAGCCTGTCTCCCGCTGGATGTAAACTCCTCAGTGATGCCGATGGCATCACCAGCGTCACCACTCTCTGGCTGTCAACAGGTGTGGGCCTGCCTCACACCACCGTGCCATGTCATGCTCCCCTTAACCCTCCCGGTGCTCGGGGTCTGACGGCCGCTCCTCAGACATGGAGGCTGCGCCCCAGTCACTTGGCCTAGGCCCAGGGCTGCGGGTACAGCTGCGGGCTGGTCACCCCCCGAGGAGGCCGGTTTCTGGCAGCCCCTCTGCCTCCTCCACTTGACCTTTTGTTTTCTGCCACATCAACCTTCCCCAAGCTCTACCTCAGCCCCTCTGCGGGCCTAGAACGTTCTCTCCTCTCCCCGCTTCCTACCGAATTTCCCCTCCTCAGCTCCAGAATTTTTCCAGGGGGTCTTCCAGGACATGTTGGTCTCTGCTAAGCACTCCTGTCCCCCTGACCCTGTGGTGATTGGCATCCAAGACTACATTTTATTAATAGGTATTATGTGTTGGAGGCTTATTATGCACCGGACATCTTTTTATTTGTTATATCATCAATCTTTTCAACAAGCTAGTGATATAGAAATTATCACCCTACCCCATTCTACAGATGAGGAGACTGAGGCCCAGGGAGGTCAAGAAGGTCTCCCAAGGCCACAGAGCTAGTGAGCAGCAGAGGTGGGACTCAAACCCTTGTTGGGCTGGCCCCACAGTGCCTGAGTTTACTCACAGCACATGGCACTGGGCCATCTCCATCTGCTTCCCAGCCAGAGAAGCAGTGTTCTGAGAGCAGAGACCCCTCCTGTGTTTCTCTGGTGACCATCCCTACCTCCTGCATCTGGCCCACTCCTGATCCCAGGCAGCAGCCCGTAGACATGGCTTGCATTCCAGGTCCCAGAGAAGAAGGTGCCCTGGTGGGAGGGATGGGGCTAGAAGCCCTGGAGGGCTCACTCAGTGCCCATCCCACCGCTGCACAGCCTTGTTAATTCAGCCTGTCTTCTGAAGGTGGCCGGCCTCCCGTGCCCTGTCCCTGGCCCCTCCTGGCCAGGACAGAGGGCCTTTCAGCCTTGGCTGCCATCACGACCACCTTCTTGGGAGGGGCTGTTTTCCTAAACTTCTTCTTTTTTTTTTTTTTTGAGACAGAGTCTCACTTTGTTGACTGGCTAGCTCACAGCAACCTCAAACTCATGGGCTCAAGCGATCCTCCTGCCTCAGCCTCCCAAGCAGCTGGGACTACAGGCATGCGCCACCATGCCCATCCCATCAGCATTCTGTTCCCTTGGCATTGAACATCTAGTTGCCTTGTAGGCTGCTGAACGTGGATTCTCTTTATACCTTGGCCTTCTCACATAGTACTTTGTTGAGTGTTTCTGACGGCCCATGACCCACCTTTGTTTAGATTTCTGAGTTCTTAATATTTCATTTATTGCCAATCTCTACTCTTTTTTTTTTTTTGGACTTCTGCAATCACATATCCTAAGTCTTTTTCAAGGCATTTCTAAAATGTTGGCAACATAATTCAGACAATAGGTAGTGAATGTCTTCTGACCAAAATGCCTTTTGAAAAATCTTTTTGGAGGAAGACAAAAATGTCTTAAGAGTAAGAAAACTCAGGAGTTTCTATATTATTGAAATAAAAATATTTGGTTGTGCTTTGAGTATATATTTTTTTAACCATATGAAGGAGCAACAATAAAATATTTATAAGAACTGCATTGGGGAAGGTAAAATAAAAGTTGTGTTATCTCTGTGAAATGTAAAAAAAAGGCAGGAGGCCACTCCTGCCTTGGCCTCCCAGAGTGCTAAGATTACAGGCGTGAGCCACCACGCCCAGCCTGTTTTCCTAAATTTCTGATCCTGAGTGGATGCAGACTGCAGGCCAGTGGAGAGGTCCCGGGCCTGTGTGCGGGATGTCGCTGTGAGCATGGGGAGGCATGTGTCCTTGCCCTAGGTGTCCACAGGTTAGTGCCCTAAGATGGCTGAGGATGGACGGCACCTCTTGGCTGGCAGCACGAGTGTGTACGTGTGAAGGTATATGCCTGTGTGAGTGCAGAGGGGCAGTCACTTTTAATTCCCCACCTCAAACAAGGGCCTCTTTGTCTCCACTGCTCTGACTCACTGCTCCATCAGAAGGAGCGTGGTTTGATTATTTTTATAGCCTGTTTCAGCCTTCTTTCTCCGGTTCACTCTGTCCTTCAGCAACTGTTCCAAGCCCCAATCCACCTCCTTCTGCCTAGAGAAGGACAGAAGCTGTGGGACTCTGAAGCCAGTGCCCATGGCTGGCTCGGAGGCACTCTATCTCAGTTTCCCCACTGGGAGTCTCTAAAGCAGCAGTTGGGGGAAAAGCCGAAGCAAATAGTGTCACTGGAAAGCCGGACTGAGCCACAGAGCCTCCCTCTTCCCTTTCCCATGCAAACCACAGCTTCCTTATTCTCAGTGCTTTATCTGCTAACCTCTTCCATCTTCCGTGCCTCAGTTTCCTCCTCTGTAAAATGGTGATAATAATATCTGAGTTGTTATAAAGAGTAAATAAAATACAAAGCTTCTAGAATAGCATCTAGCACATAAGAGCACATTGTTAATAACTGTTATTATTAAAAATTGTTTACTGAGCCCTTCGTTGTGCCCGGGGCTGGAGTTCGCACAGGGAGCTGCGTGGCACCCTGCTCAGACAGGCGGGTGTTCCCAGAGGAGCAGAAGGTCCGCCTTGTCCAGAGCGCCCTCTGCTGGCCGCTGGCGAAAGGCCTTGGGCGAGGGCGGGAGTTAACGGTGGGGGAGAGAAAAGCTTTCTGAGCGCGAGGGGAAGGGGCACTTCTGCCAGCACAGAGCCCGGAGTGCTATTTATCCCCCCTCAAAATGTCTGGCTCGGGGTACTTCTCTTTTTTTGCTAGCCTGAGAACAGGTTCCGAAGATATGTTCCCCATCAGGGCACAGATGCTAAGACAGGACAAGCTGCAGCCACAGCTAGCCACATGCCCCCAGCAGCTGTGAATGACAGCAGGAAGGAGAGAAGCTTCGTGCCACATGCGGGGCTTCCTGAGGACAAAGCGCACTTGGGCGAGGCGGGTGGGGTGGAGGAGTTGGTTGTACAAGGTAATGATGGGAGAGGGAGCTGTCCCCTGTGAAACTGAAGCTAGACTGCCACAAAGACTGTCGTGAGAGTGAGGCTGGGCACCGTCTTGTCCCTTTAGCCTGGTGGAGGAGAACGCCCCTGCGGCTGGTTTGCAGAACAGACCGTCTTCTTCTAGGGGGCGAAGTGAGGGGCTGGGAGCGTGGCAGCCGGCACTTCTGGGTTCTCGGGGGTTTTCTAGGGGGGGCACGTGGGTCCCAGCTGGGAGGCACAATCAGGGTAATTGTTCCTTAAGTCACAGAGAAAATAACACGTGGCTAGTTGTCCTGTGCAGGGCCCCGCAGCCCCCAGAGGGCAGATGACACACACAGCAGCGCTCCTTTATATAGTTCTTGGCCAGGGGACTGAGACCCCAAGCTGAGCCCCCTCCGGAGGTACCATGGGGGGACAGGGAATCGCTCCAGGCTCTACACAGGTGCCCAGAGGAGCAGGGCAGGGCGGGGAAGGGAGGCAGAGCGGATGGGAGCGAGACAGAGAGAAAGGGGAGAGAGCAAGGGAGAGATGCCAAGAGACATGATGGCAGAAGAGGCCGAAAGGCCTCAGAGCAGAGAGAGAAGTCAGCGAAGACTCTCCAGGTCCTACCCCTTTCCTGCCCCACCTTCCCCTCACATTTGGCTTTTGGAAAGTTCCAGCAGTTTCGTGATTTGTGGGATCATCCATTTCAGTGCTGTTTTCTCAACACCCTCCCCTCCCTCAGCCCCTAATACACACACGGCTGGGCCCTGCCCCTAGGGACAGAGGCCTGGAGCCCCTACCACCCTGGAGGAGGGAGAATGTGGAAGGTGACCTTGGCACTGGGGCCTGAGAGGCGGGAGGGGCTCCGCAGAGGAGGGCAGCAGGGTGGGGCTGGGATCCCATGTGGGATGAGAGGCCGTGGGCTAGAAGGGCTGGGCTGCGGCAGGACCCATCTCTGGCTCAGCAGCTTGGCCCACCTCCTTTCCTTCCCCATCCGAATAATGCCGTTTCCAAGCCCGAGCCCACCGGTACCCACGTGAGTGTGCGTGCATCCACTAACAGCCCGACCATGCCGGGACACCATCCCCACACAGGGCGTGATCGCACACGCCCACCCACGGCGCCCCTACGCAGACTAGACGAGGGGCCCCAGGGCGGGCATCTCAAGGGTGGCTGCCAAGGTGAGGAGCCCTGCGGCAGGAGTCCTCCCAGCCCCAGAGCAGTTGGCCTGCCTTGCTGGAACCACCCTGCCCTGGCGGGAACTTGGACTTCAAACCAGTGCAAGAACTGGGGCGAGGGGCTGGGCCCCTGGGAGAAAGCAGAGAGGTGGGGAGTCCCGGTTTAAGGGGGGCGGGACAGGAGGGGCTGAGGATTGGGAAGAGGGCCCTGAGCCCACATACCCATTTGTTCAGCCCCGTCGGGCACCACCCCCACAGTAGCCCCACTGTCCTGGGGCTTTCAGCCTCAGCGTGCCCCTTTGTCCCCTCGGTGACACACACAGGGCCCAGTGAATAGAGGACGTTTAATATTTCTGTGCTGGTCAAACGGAACACAGGTAGGGAGTACATGGAGATGGGGCGGAGGGCCCCCTGCCTCTCAGGAGGGCGGCTTGTGAGGGGGTACGTGGGGTTCTTGGGACATGTCCAAGGAGTCTTCTCAGCAAAGGGGCCAGGTGGGCTGTTATGAGCATCCGACACACCCAGTCCTTGGCCTTGAGTTGGGGTCCCCCATAGGGGGTCTGTGGAGAGTCTCACTTTTTCCAGCTCTTGCGCTGGAATCCACACTCCCAGCACATTGGGGGACTTGGTCCTAGAGAGGGGTCTGGAGGCCCCCCAGGAAGCAGCCCAGGGTTGGGGTCAGGGGCTTGGTGAGAGAGCCACCTCCTCCCCTCAGCCCCGTCCCCTTGCCCAGGCTGGCCGGTAGCAGAGGGGAGGGGAGCAGGGCCCCCACCTCCACTGAGCCCCAGGGTCCTCGGGGTGGGGCAGAGGAGGGGTGGAGGGAGAGGGTTTTGGCCACCAACAGACACTGTAAACTTTGGTTTAAAACAATAACTTAAGTGGAGGGAGGCCTTCCAGCCTGGGGCTGGGCAGAGGGCTGGGAGAGCAATGCTGGGGAGGCGACAAAGGAAAAAGCCAACAAAAAGTTTTGGTTTTTGCTTCCGGCATAAGAAAGGTCTTTGGTCATCCGTTTAACTGGGGGACAGGGAAGAGGTGCTGAGGGCGGGTGAGAGAAGACTGCAGCGGGGGACCTGCAGGCAGGGGTGGCGTGAAGCTGGGCTCCAGCCTCACCTGTCCCCCTGCTTTCTGGCAGTCTAGCACCACCTCCGGCCTCCGAGGCAGCTCGGCTCCCCTTGCAGAAGCCCACCTGGCACAGACCTCGGTGGACAAGGTGGGTGCTGGGCCTCTTCCTGTGCTCCCTGGTGTGGGGGTGGCTGGAGGAGCACCCAGCAAATAGGGGGGTGGGGTGAGGGCCCAGTTCATCCTGGGTCCCCATCTCAGGTTGGGGGCAGGGGCTGGAGCCAGGTGGCCTCAAACTTGTTTCCCCCACCCAGGTCAGGGTAGGAGGCGGGTGGAGAGTTATGTCTTCACAGTACGGAAAAGAAGGCGGAAGGGAGCACGAATTAGGGACATGGGGGCCTCTGGCCAGAAAACGCTGCCAGAGCCAGGTGCAGGGGCCCTGGGTTTGAGGGGTGACTTAGCCCCGCCTGCGGGTCTCCGTGGCACTGAGGGGCCCTGTAAGGGGAGCTGGTGGGGGAGGAGGGCCCTGATGCTGCTGGTGGTTGGGGGAGGCGGTATTTGGATGTGGGGGAGGGTCTGAGGAGGGCTCTGGGCCCTCCGTGTCCTTTATGTGTCCTTTACTGGTCCCAGACCAGGGGTTGTGTGACCCCTGGGGGTGAGGACTGTCCCTGCCCCCAAGCGTTTGTCAGTCGGGTCACCTGGGGAGCTGCTGGCCCAGGCCTCCCCCATCTGAGTCCTGGAAGTGCCTTGAGGCTTAGGTGGGGCTGTGGAGTGGGATGGGTGGGGCCAGGTCCAGGAGGGCGGGGTCTCACCCCGGCCCTGCCCGCCGGCAAGCCCTTAGGACAGTTCTTCTCCAGGCAGCTCCTCTTCCAAGTCCCTGTCTTCTGGAGGCCCCATGGTGCTGGGGTTGGGGGGACCCAGGGAGGGTGCGGGCTGCCTGTCCTCCTCAGCCTCGGCCGGCTCCTCTTTCACCTGCACCTGGTGGCTGTGGCAAAGGGGTGGCGTGGGTGCCCGGGGGCCTCCCCTGGCCCCTCTGCCCCACTCCCAAAACTCGCCCAGAATCTGGGGCACAGTGGGGTGTCCAGAGCCAGTATCACGCGCCCCAGGTCTGATCTCCCCCAGGGCTCTCTCCCAAGAAAGAGGACGTTGGGGCAGAGACTGCCTTGCATTGGGGAAGAGAAAAGAGCAGAAAGGAAGAGGAAAGAGAAAAAGAAGGGGGAGAAAAGGAGGGAGTGAGAAGAGGGTGGGAAGGGAGAGGAGAGGGTGGAAAGGGAAAAGGAGCAGGAGGGGTGCAGGAGGGGGACCCGGGCCGTGCCGTGCCGTGTGCTCACCTGTACTGGGGTGGGGAGAGGCGAGGGGGGCTGCTGCTGCCGTTGCTGGGCAGCGGCTCCACGGGGGCGCCCACGTCGTCATGGCTGAGGGGCAGGAGGCTGCTGGCAGAGCCGGGGTTCAGCACGCCAGGGCTGTTGAGGAGGGGGAAGCTGCTCTCGGCCAGGGCGGCCTGGAGGGGCGCAGGGGTGGCCCCGGTCAAGTGCTATCCTTCCCCAGCTCTAGAGAGCCTCCCGTGTGTCCGTCTTGCAGCCCCCCAAGCCCAGACTCAGCCTTCTGGGCACAGCGCACCTCCAGAGGCAGGAGCTCTGACCCTGACCTCCGACCTCCCAGCTTTCTGGGGACCTGGGCCTGGTGTAGCCCCTCTTCCAAAGGGGACGCCATTGGGTATGCCGACCTCCCTCCCTCTGCCTGGCCTTGCCCCAACCTAGCCTGGAAATCAGAGACGGAGGATGGACTGGTGGGACGGTTTTGGAAACCGAGAGTGGCCTTCACCCCCCTCCCCATCCTTCCCTCCTCTCATGGCCCTCTGCCGGGGAGGGTGGGGAGGTCTCTTCTATGAGGCTGGCCCTGTTAGAGGGAAAGCAAGGTAGGCTGGGGCCCAGTCACCTGGTAGCTGGCGTTAAGTGCTCCGTAGCTGAGGCCCGAGATCATGTTCTTGACCAGGGTGGGGCTCCTAGGGGAGAGAAGGAGTCTTTGGCTCACTCGTTCCCTCAGCCCCTTGCATCTCTTCGACCCTAACTAGGTCTGTGCTGGGCCGGGGACTGTCCCATCATCGTCCTGGGAGGCCAGCGCAGGATTGGCCACCGTGTGGTGAGGCGTGTGTGCACCTGATCTTACCCTGGCCCCTTCCCAGGAGAGGGTGCTGAGCCTCACAGGGGCCCCGCACCCCTCCAGCGTCTTAGGTTGGTGAGAGCCAGGATCCCACGCATTGGTGGTCGTCACACCAGGCTGCCCCCAGCATTTCCTCTCTCTGGTCTAGATTTTCCATCGTTCGACAGGGTCTGAGCTATGGCCTCAACAGTTCCCTGTCCACAAAATCCACACTTGCCTGCCATCCTAAATCCTAGGACGTGTAACACGCCCTGTGCTCGGCCCTGCCACGTGCTCACACAAAGGCCTTCCCGCACTGGGCAGGGCAGGCCATGGCTCAAGGCCCTGCCTCTTCCACAGGGAGGGCCCCTCGCAGGATGGGGAGGAGCAGCGGTGTGATCTGAACTCAGGTCTTTTGATTTCAAGTCAGTACTGAGCTGTGACAATACCTCTTGTGGGGACCGGCCCAAGGTCACTCCACAGGGATGGCTTCCCTTCCATCTGCCAGACCCCACCCTGCCCTGGCCTCCCACAACCACCAGGGGTGCAAAAACTCTTGGCTGAGGGGGAGGAATCTTTGAGGGGAGCAGGCACCCCAGAGATATCTAGCAGGCTTCAGACTGCTCTCTCCTTACGGGGACCTCTGGCCGAGAGGCACAGGCAAGGGAGCACCTGGGCGAGGGTGCCTGGGGTGGGGGAGGCCATGGTGCTCCATGGAAGCCAAAAGGGAGGTTGTGACCCTCCCTGGGTCCTTCAGTTTCCAGTTAAAAAGCTGTGTGGTCGAATGGAGCGCAGAGGACCTGGGGGCGGGGGGAGAGCCCTGGTCCTCGACCCAGCCCTGCCACTGCTCTGCTGTGTGGCCTCCTGCCAGCCCCTCGCCCTCTCTGGGCCTCCTCCCTGTAAAATGGAGAGGTGGGGCCCAGGGGCTGGCTCATCCTGGTGACGGGGGGGAGCGGGGCCCTGGGGTGGCAGCCCCCTTGCAGCCCGCTGGCCAGCATCTGTGTCCCAGCTCTGGCCGTGGCTACTCTGGCCCGTCTCTCTCTGGCACCAGTTGGAGCCCTTCCCTCAGTTGGAGGAAGGACAGAACAAGACATGAACGTGGCCTTCTGATTATCTGCCACTCCCAGTTTCCAGCGCCCTCCCTGGGCACTAGGCTCCTCCGCTCCTTTTCTCCCCACATCCCCTCCCCCAACTGGGAAGGCTTTCGCACACCCGGGTACCCCGGCGCCCCAGCAGGCTGTGCCCACGCACCCCGTCATCTTTGGCGGTCTCCGCTTCTGATACTCCCGCTCGTCCACGGTCCACACGGCACCCTTGACGTTCTCCACGCGGACGAAGCACTTGTGCAGGCTGAGGTTGTGTCGCACGGCGTTCTGCGGGCGCAGGGAGGGGGATCAGAGGCGCTCACTTACCCCTGGGGTGAGCACACACACGGGAGTCCTCATTGGTGCCATCTCCCAGGCAGCAGCAGCCCGAGCAGAGGGTGGGGCTGGGCTGGGGGGAGACCCTGCCAGGGGGAAGGAAGCCAGGGGCTCTAGCCTCTTCCCCACCAATGACCCATTTTATTATCTGCCCCCCTCCCTGGCACAGTTTGGAAAGTCCTACCAACGCAACGATGTCTAGTTAGTAATAACCTCATTCACTATCTTCACTGAGCAAAGACACACACAGCTGCTCCTGAGGGCTTGTGATGAGTGTTAGATTGTATTTGAGCCCCGGCACCTCAGCTAGCCTGGGATGCCTCAGCTCAGGTGCGTGCAGAGTTTCCACTAAGCTTTTAAGAGTTTGGGAAATAACTCACGAGCCCTCACTGCTACCTCCACCGGCCCCTGGGAGTCCGGGTGCCATGGCTTTGAGCTTCAGCTTAGAACAGACAGCTTATTTATTGAGAGCACAAGGTATACAGCAGAGGCCTAATATATACTTGTTGAAATAAACTGGGAGAGAGGAGGCGTGGGTATACAGCTGGAAGGAGAGAAAGAGGGTAAGTCACCTTGTCACTCCCACCTCTTCCTGGCAGGATAACTTCAAGAATTGGGGTCATCTGGTTTATAGGACACTTGGGTTAGGGTGGGGGAGCTTGGCCCACTTCCACCCCCCATGGGAGCCTTCCCTCGCCCCCCCATGTCCCTCAGTCCTGCGCCTGCACCCTCCTCCCCCAGCTTCACTGCCCACCCCCGCCAGCCCCCAGCCATCACCGTCCCTGTCTGCCTGCCTGCGTCCTGTCCCTGCTACCTGTCCTCCCTCAGCCTCCCCTGCCTCACCCCCATCCTTGTCTCCTCTTTACATTTCTAAACGGGGAAGAAAGCGGGCAGGGCGGGCAGCCTGTGCCCCTGGAGATCCCCTCTCCCTCTCTCCCTTCCAACTCTTGCCACTTGCAACTGGCCCGATTTCATTACCAATTTTAATTTGCCTCTAATTAAATCCTGTGTATTTTTCCGACTCGCTTGCTAATCCACGAGGGAGGCGGGCGGCTGGAGTGGAATCTCTTGGAGCGATAATTACAAAGGGCCTAATCACGCCAGGGCTCCTGCCTCGGAATAAATTTGCCCGCATTACGGGGCTCCGATCCTCCGCTTTGCAAATGAGAATGACCCCAATTTCCGAGGATGGCCTCACCGGGGCTTTTTTCCCTCATTTCGAAGCCTGATTCGTGATGAGAGACTAATTCGTTACGCTGAAACATTAACGGCAATTTAAGGGGTCTGGCGGGGGCCGCATAAACAAAAGGACGGGTCCACAACATGGGCCTTGGGAGAGGATGGACACAGGGGGAGGGCCAGCCAGGACCATCAGCCTAGCAGATGGCAGCTCTGTCCCTGGATGAACGGCAGCTGGCCTGGCCCACACCCACTCCCAACCCTTCTGCCCTGCTCTGGGTAGGCAGTATCACAGGGTGGGGGCCAGAAAGCGTAAAGAAAGAAGGAAAGAAGGAAGCCAAATTAATTTAGGAGAGGAAGAAGAGCGACCTAAGGAGCAGCTGAATGGGTGGAAAGTAGAGGTAGAAGGGAAAGAGTTGAATGTAGATGGGACATATTTCCCAAGTAATATAAATGAAGCATGGCTGAAAAAAACCTGAAGGTCAGAGTGGACCTCAAGCTGAGATGGATTCTGCTGTGCAGTGAGGAGGGCACATGCAGTGCCCCCAGGCGGTGGAGGGTAGAGCAGAGCACTGTTAACTGGGAAAGTCACCCTCTCAGCCATTTACTGTCTCCAGCTCAGCTGTCTTCATACTGGGACCTGAACTAGGTGAGGTGAGATGGAGGTAAAGAACTGCAAGGGAGAGACACCCTACAGAGATGACCAAGGCTGGACAACCAGTCAAAGGTGGCAGGGTTGGAGTATTGAGGGAGGTGGCTTCGTGATGGTCATTGAGTGGTTTAAGGAAGTCACCTAAATCAGCTCCTCCTAATCTCAGGAGAAAAGAGAAGTAGAAAACTGCAGTGGGGCGGGTGGGTAAGCACGAAGAGCAAAGGAGGGTAGGTGGGTGAGTGGTACTCTGCCCCCAAGGAGGAGGTTGTATTATGGAAATGAGGCTCTACATTGCCACCCCTAAAGGCAAAGGATTCAAATGCATTGTTAAAGTAAACATTAGATAATAATTGTAATGATCCCTCAACCATTTATAAAACCTGGTGTCTGAACTGGCCTGGAGGTTGAAAACTGGACCAGGTGGCCCCAAGAAGGCCCTGCTGGCTCAGAAAGAGGGCAGGACTCTGGTTGGCAGGAAATGACATCACTCACAGCCAATCACAGCAGCTGTCCCAGCCCACAGCCTCTCTCCCAAGCTTTAGAAACTGGGTATGGGGATAAGGAAGGTCACAAGTCACGAAGCAGTCCCTCCTGCTGTACTCAGTACATTCCTAGGGCAGAGAAGATTGGGCCCCGTGCAGACCCCACCCAGCCCTGTGCGCTGATGGGGAGGAGGACCTCAGTAACACTTGTTGAAACCTGGTGGGATTGGGGGAAGGAGCCTGTTTTACTGTAGTTCCTGCACTGGTCAGCAGGGGGACTCGAGAGCCAGGGATGCAATTAAGGTTCTGAGCTAGGGACTCCTCCCCTGGTGTCTAACCTTCCCCACTGGGACAGCAGTCTCTCCTTCCCCCATCCCTCTCCCAATTTAGATATCGCTTTCCCACCCTGCCATGTGCACGTGAGCGTGCGTGCACACACACACACACCCCCACCCATCTTGACTAGAAAAATAAATGGCTTAGTGCTCTAGCCCACATCTCTGTGTCCCATTTTTCTAGGGTCCCCCTCTTGCCTGCTGCTGGTCCCCCAGGAAAACCCTTATGGCTGAAGGTGTTGAAATGACTAATTGGATGGAGACAATCATCTTTCTGCCACTGACGGCAGAGCTGGGGAGAGAAGTGAGTGCCCACGTGTGTGCCAGCTGCAAGGTCCACCCTTGTGTCCGTGCTTGCATGTCCCCCACTCGGGCTCCAGGACACGGACTGTCAGCCAAGGTATGGGGACCACAGGGTCTCTGTGAATTCATCCCAGCCTCTGTTCCAAGCCTGGACATGACCAATTCCTGCAGGCCCTGCTTCATGGGGTAGAGTCTTTGGGGTCCACAGGGGAGCACCCTGGAGGCTTTCTTCCTAGAAAGGCAAGGCTGGAAGGAAGGGGTCATTAAGAAATAGCTATAGGCCGGGCACGGTGGCTCATGCCTGTAATCTTAGCACTCTGGGAGGCCAAGGCGGGCGGATCGCTCAAGAGTCAGTTCGAAACCAGCTTGAGCAAGAGCGAGGCCCCTCTCTACTAAAAATAGAAAGAAATTAATTGGCCAACTAAAAATATATATATAAAAAAAATCAGCCGGGCATGGTGGCTCATGCCTGTAGTCCCAGTTACTTGGGAGGCTGAAGCAGGAGGATTGCTTGAGCCCAGGAGTTTGAGGTTGCTGTGAGCCAGGCTGACACCACGGCACTCTAGCCCAGACAACAAAGAAAGACTCTGTCTCAAAAAAAAAAAAAGAAGTAGCTACAGAATACTCCACAGATCCTGTTGTGGTGGAGGTGGAGGTAGGCACTAGCCCCGATGGGCCCTCATGGGGCCAGTTCTGCAGGACTAGTTGTTTAGGGAACTAATTATTTGGCCGCCATGGTCTCAAGGGACGTGGAGATGTCCAGGGAGGGCTGGGCCCAGGGGGAGGTGGAAGGCAGCCTCACCTTCCAGGTGGCGGTGTTCCTGCGGAAATAGGCGAACATCCTGGTGAACCAGTTGTAGATCTCATTCAGGGTCAGCTGCCTGTCGGGGGTTTCCAGGATGGCCTGTGGGCAAAGAAAGAGCAAAAGGAGCCTCAGCCTGGGCCTTGAAGGGTCACAATGGTCCTGTGCTCTCCCCACCAGGTCCCCTCCCTTGCGCCTCGCCCCAGCTCATGCACAATGCGTGGGTGATTGGGTGAGTGGGTGCTTGTAGCCCCGAGAAGGGTAAGCTGCCCAGCCCGGCCAAGGCTAACGGCAGCACGAGCCTGCCAGGGCCAGACACTTGTGCAAGGAGCTCAGAGGCTGCCTCTGGACGGAAAATGGCTTCAAGCGCCCCGCCCTGCACTGAGGATGAGGATGAAAGCAGTGTCCCTGGGACGGAGTGTCCACGGGGTAGAGGCTGTTTGGAATTTACCCTGATGTTGGCAAAGGACACTCTAAGCCTGGGACGGGGCGTGTGAGAATGTGTGAGGCTGTGCGCGCCTGTGGGGCAGTATCAGAGAGGACATACGTTTAAACGTCTGCTCCTGTGTGAGTGTGACTGTCACGTGAACACTGAGGACATGAGGACTGTGGACACAGGGAGGGAGCAGCGGTGCACGTGTGCTGTGCATGTGTATGAGGGGGCGGCAGACTGAGCGCTGGTGCGGCTCCCACAGGAGTGTGTGAGCACGAAATGAGCAGGTGAATGGCGCCGCGGCGCGAGCAGTGAGGAGCAGCTCTGTCCCCAGAGACACGTTGTGTGAGCAGCAGGCCCACAGAGCCGAGGCCTGCGGGAGAGCCTGGACAGCCGAGAAAGAAGAAACAGGTGGACAAGGTACGAGGGACAGGTACCTTCCCGGGTCCCGGGACCCACCTGCGAGCCAGGCCCCGGGGCAGGGCGCAGCCTGTGCGCCCTTCCCCACCCTCCTCCACCTCCCCTGCTCACCTGGCGGATGAGGGAGGCGTAGGTGAAGGGGGGCCTGACATCGGCGTTCTTGTAGAACTCGTGATTCTGCGCCAGCTCTGGGGGAAACAGGCAGAGGAGCAGGTGGCCAGGTGGGGAGGCCCAGCCTAGGGAAACCGCCCCTCCCTGAGGCGGCCCTGCAGTCCTGGGCTGCCCTCACCTGAGGAGATAGGGGAGCAGAACTTGTCGCTGCTTCTCCGGCGGGCAGGGCCCCCACTGTGTAGGGAAGCAGAGCTGAGCCCAGGGGGCCGTAGGGGGGTGACAGGGGCAGCGGCCGAGGTTGGGGGGTGCACAAGGCCATCTGGGAAGGAGTCTGCTGCAGAGACGGTCACCTTAGAGAATGAGGAGGAGCCAGGAACCGGGTTCAGCTGTGAGCAACGGGGAGGGTGCTGAGACCAGCACCCAGGGCGGGTGTCCCGAGGGTCGGGCTTGTGGAGGGGTGCTGGGGGGCAGGGAGGGGAGCGTCACTCACTGGCTGGCTGAAGTTCTTGGGCTCGGAGGGCCGCATGTGCAGGTGGGCCATCATGGCCTGCAGCCGCTCGCTCTCCTTGGCGAGCTGTGAGGGTGCAGAGGCGGGAGGTGAGCAGGAGGCTGGCCCTGGGAGGCAGTGGCTCCTCTTCCTTCCCCGCATCCCACCCTCCTCCACCAATTCCACAGAAAGCCTTCGCTCTAACCCGACTGGCTCCACGCCTCAGCATCCCAGCCCCTCTGGCCCCTTCACATCCTCAAGGCCAGGGCCCAGGCTGCCAGCTCGATGAAGCCCTCCGGACCATGACCTTCCTGTGTGTCCAGGCTCCAAATCCTCACCGCCTCTACACGGGGGGGGGGGGGGGCCTCCTCCCTAACAGCACATGACTGTCCTCCCCGAGGGGGGCAGAGGCTGTGGCTGAGCGACACCCGTGCCTAGAGCAGTGGCACTTGTGTGTGCCGGCCTCGCAGACTGAATGGAGACGCAGGAATGGATGAATGACTCACTCGCCCCATTCATAAATTCAATAGGTTTTTCATGACTACCCCTCCTGGCAGGGCGCTCTGCTTGGAGCCAGAAGGAAATAGGCAAGTATCGATTGGCTGACTGATGGGCTGTTACAGAGTGTGGCCTGAGAGCCAGACCACCAGGGTTCTAAGCCCCGCTCTGCCACTCACGAGCCAAGTGACCCCAGGCAAGTTACTTTAGCTCTCTGTGCCTCCGTTTGCTCCATCTGTAAAATGGGGACAGTAAGGGTACCCACCACAGAAGGCTGCGAGGACCCCTTGAGCTACACAGAGTATTTAGCACAGCACAAAGGAAGTGCTTGACATGTTAGCTGTTAATATCATTTTTGTTGTTTCTATGTAGCATTGAGTGTCTTCTGGACCTCCCAGCAGAGACACCCCAAACTTCGGTACCCCACAGAAGCCAGCTGTCCTCACCTCACAACCATGGTAACTAGGACCTAGAAAGCCTAAGATGGTGTCTTTGACCATAGGACCCTCCCTTGAGAACCCCCAGGGCCCTCCTAGAAAGTCACTGCTGTGGGCCGGCAGGGGCTGAGCCACCGTGTCCCTCCCCAGCAAACTCCGGGCCACACCTGGATCTCCAGCTGCTGCACCACCTGCATCTGCACCCGGCACTGGGCCGTGCTGCGGTCGTCCAGGGCGTGCTCCATGTTGAGGTGTCTTCAAGGAGACGGGAGGAGAGAAAATCGGCTGGGGTTTCCCCTGCTGTCACCACCCTCCCAGCCCAGCCTTTAATCCCGCCCACGGCCTGAAGAGCAGACAGACAGATACAAAGAAGAGAAAGAGGTGGAAAAAACGGGGCAAGGGAGGAAGGCTTCTCCCTTCTCATCAGCTTCCTTTGATGTCTTTGCTAAAATCCCAGCTACAGAGAGATCTAATTGCAAATGAACTAATTAAGTAAACCTCTGACGAAGCGTGAAAACAATTTGTTTGACCCTGATGCTGCAAGGGTCTGGGAGACGGTGGAGTTAATCAGTCAGTGACAGAGCCTGGCACGGCTGTGGCAGCTGGCTGCCTGCTGCCAGCCGCCTGTCTGCCTCCCGCCCGCCTGTCCGAGGGCTCAGCCCATCACTCGGTCATCACTCTCCAGGGCTACCTCTGGAGGGGAGCAAGGGAGCGTCGTGGATGAGAAATGCTCCTATCTGTCCTCTCCTTTTCCTCCTGCCCCCCTACCTGTTCTGGAGATGGGTGGGGAGGACCAGGACCTGAGAGTACAGATAGGGTGGGGGCAGGGGACCAGGGATAAGCTGGGGACTGAGGCCCCAGGAGGGCAGGGTGGGCGGCAGGCTGGGGGTTGGCCCTGTGGGGAAGGCTGCTAGGGCAGGGGCTGGGGTGACACCTACTTGATAAACTGGCCCAGGTCTTCACACAGGGTCTCACAGCCTGGCCACTTGCACTCTCCATGTCCGTACAGGGGGTGGGAGCCAGCGGTCTCCTCGTGGGAGGAGCTGGGAGGGCAGGAGGGAGGTGGTGGTCAGAGACCCGGGCCTCAGGTCGGCACCAGCTCCCTGCTGATGATGTTTCTGCCCTGACACAAGGTTCCCAGGGGCTAGGCACAACTGTGTATGCCCCGGGAGAGGGGTGGACTTTCTGGTCCCTGAGCTCCAGCCCCTCCCTCCCAGTCCCCGCCACGGGTGCCATCCCTCCAGGTCCAGGTCTGCCCTCAGGCAGGGATCTGGCGCCCCCTCCCAGCCTGGGCCCCTGTACCTGTCTCTCCGAGATGTGAGCACAGTGGGCTGTCCGTTGGGCAGGGTATGGTGGGAGAGCGGGGGTGAGACCTTGGGGGGAGCAGCGAACGAGGTAGCGGTGGCAGCTGTGCCAGTGAGGTCCAGCCCCTCCTGCTTGACGCTGTCCTCGGCAGGCTGCCCGGGGGTACCTTCGCCCTTCCACAGCTGGGGCAGGTCCGTCGGGCACACGGCTGCTGCGGGAGAGACCGAGGAGGCTGGCAGGGCCCCAGGAACACACTCGGCCTTTCACCTCACCCCTGGGAGCAGAGGCTGCCAGCTCGCAGGTGCAGAGAGGGCTGAGGGCCCCGGTTTGGGAGGGGAGGGGTGGCGGAGGCTCACCTTGCGGGAGGGTCTGGAGGGGCCCCGAGGCTTGGTTGGGCTGCAGGCTGACCAGCCCCTGCCTCTGCAGGTTGAGCAGGTGCTGCTGCTGCAACTGTTGCATTTGCAGGAGCTGCTGCTGGAAGGCCAGCTGCTTGTTCCCCAGTGCCTGGTGGGGAGCCCGAGGGGGCGGGCAGAGAGGGATGCCGTCAGCCTCAGGCATGCCATCTGGCCCCCACCCTGCGGCCACCCCCTCCCAGGGCCTGTCAGCCCCTGGAGCTGTCGTTGTGGCGTCCGCAGCTGCAGCGTCTCTGCTCCCGGCCCAGCTTCCATAGGGCTGCATGCCTCCTCGCAGTAAACACACGCATGCACGCACGCACGCGCGCAAACACACACAGCCAGACCCAGGCACGCAGCACAACGCCCTCCCTCCTCCCGCCTGCCTCCTCCCGCTGCTCCAGCTCCCGCCGCTGCAGCTGTGTGCGCCTGTGTGTGACTGGGGGGCTCATCACAATGATCGATGAGCCTGTCAGATTCGGGGGGCCACTCCTGCCTGGAGGGCACCCTTCCCACACGCCCGGGGTGCCCCCCTTCTGCTCTGGAGAGGGAGTTCTCTGCCCCCGCCCCTCAGCTCATCTCCTATCTTGCTTTTTAGATAAAGAGAATCAAGGAGTCTGACAGACTCACTGGGACCCAGGCTCAAGGCACAGTCGCATCACCACTGCCCAGGCGCCCAGGCTCAGGGCACAGTCGCATCACCACTGCCCGGGCGCCCTGCACTTGCCGGCTCGCTCGCCCGACCCCTCCCCCATTCACACAGGCACTGACAAGTCAGGCTGTCAGCAAGTCTTTTCTGAGCCCCAAGCCAGGCATATCCGGGGTGTTCGGAGGCATGGTCATCTCTGCCTGCCTGCCTGCCCAGGGGTGGGGTAGGGGGCTGGCTATTCAATAAGGCGACAAGAGGATAAACCCAGCCTAGACACCTGCAGGCAGATAACACACCAATTACAAGCCAGCTGAAAGGGAGGCTGAGGGTAGAGAGAAGGCCTGGGCTCCAGGGCTGCCTTCTGGGAAGAGGCAACTTAGAACTCAGGGCTGTGGCGTGGGCAGCAGGAGGGGGACCCATGAATGGGGCGTGGGGGAGGGGCCTGGTAAGGGTGCTCAGATGGGGCAGGGGCGCAGGCTGGGAGGACCCTTGTGGGTTAGGTGGTGGAGGGGCTGGGAGAGACAGTACAAGATGGGGTGGAAGCTGGCGCCGCTGAGGTGGGGCAGGCAGATTGCTAAGGGACTAAAAGAGTCTCAGGGCAGGTGTGGAGGGCTGAATGCAGAGTCACTAAGGGACTAGTGGGCAGGAAGATGGCATGGCCATGAGGTAGCTGGATGTGAGCGTGGACCACCAGACACCACACACCGATGATGACACTTACGTAAGTGTCCACAGGCACGTGCACAGAGATAACGCCAGGCAAGGAGAGAAAGAACGACGAGTAGGGGGGCAGATGGAGGCATGCAAGTGAGCCACCATCCTCATCCATCCCCCACACTGCTCCCTCCACCCCTCCCCCAGCTTTTCGCTGATTTTTCTACTGTTCCCACAAGGCAATTCCCTCCTGACCACTTCTGGACTCCCTGCCACTGGCCAGGAGGGGCTGGGGCTGGTGACGGGCTATAGGGGACGTTGGCCGTCGTGGGGGCTGTGGGAGCCCTCTCACCTCTTTGGGTTGCTGCTTGCCAGCCTGCTGCTGGGTGAGGAGTTGCAGGTGGAGCTGCTCTTGCTGTTTCTTGTAGTATTCCTGCAGCTGGGGGTGGAAGGTAAGGGTGGGATCACTCTCCCCAGTCAGCCCTGAGGGTTCCTGAGCAGGGCCAGTGCAGAGGGAGGGGAAAGGGCAGGGGAGGCTCATCCCACAGCTCTGAATCCCCTGCTCTCAGTGGATCTCCTGAGTAGGATGCGGGACAAGGTGCCAGGGTGTTCCAGTACTTTGCCCTTCCCTCGAGTTCAGCAGACAGAGTGGGGCCGGCAGCAGGGAGGGCGTGCTGGGAGTATTGTGGGGGCAGGGCTGCTGGGAGAAAGGCCTGACCTCTGACCTCTCCCAGCTGCCCTGGAGGAATGCAGATCAGTCTGGCCTGAGCAGTCGCTCAGGTTTCTCCCAGCGCTGGCCTCAGTGGTGGTGGTAAACAGCCCGGGAGAGGGAGGCTGGGCAGAGGAGGGCCCGGCTGTCTGTCCCAGGCTGGACTCACCTGCTGGAGCATGAGGGCTTGCTGCTGCTGGAGCAGGGCCTGCAGCTGCGGCGGGGACAGAATCTGCTGCATCTGCTGCGGGGTGAGCATCTGCGGCGACATCATGGCCACCGACACGGGCACCTGCCGGATTTGGCCGTTAGCCTGCTCACCCCGATCCCATCCCAGGGTAACGCAGCACCCAGGGCCCCACCACGGCGTGGTAGAGTGGCTCTGAGTGGGACAGCCTGGGTTCAAATTCAGGCTCTGCCTCCCTGCTCTCTAAAATAAAACAGCAATAGTGCCTACCTCTTAAGGTTCCCATGAGGATTAACAAGTTAATACTGAAGACAGAGCCTGGCACACAGCAAGTGCTTATAAGGGTTGGTTATTATCGTAGGGTGCGCTGTCCTCGGGGCAGGATTAGACCTGAGTGACACTGACCAGTAGAACCCATGCTTTGGAGGGTTTCTGCTCCTCACTCTTGCTCAGTCTACTCTGAGACCACTAACTGCAAGGTGACCTGGCTGGGAGGGCAGTCTATAGCCATCGGAAGGATTCAAAAAGTGACCCACCTGGCAGGAGGACCTGGACCGTGGCCCCGCTCACACACACGTCACATTCCCCAGCACACCTGTCTAGGTGGCACACACACACAATGGCCCAGAGCCGAAGCCCAGGGAGTGCTGCTGGCACTGTCCTAGTCCTGGTGTGCAGGCATGTGTGTAATTTTGTCTGCGGTGAGGCGGAAGGAACAACAGGCAGGGAGGTAGGAGGGCAGGCTTCTACTCCTAGCTCTGTAATGAACTGACCGTGTGGCCCTGAGCAAGTCATCTGCCCTCTCTGGGCTGTCAGTTTCCTCAAACAAAAAACACAGGGATTGGGCTGTAAGAGATGACACCTTCTAGCTGGAACATTCAGGCTAGAAGTAGAGTAGCTTTCTGCCCCCTGCCCTGGGTTAGGCCTCTACAGGAGGCCCTAGGACTCTAGCTGCAAGGAAAAGGTTCAGGGGAAAACAATGACATCATTCTTTTCCCAGCCCCACCTCCCCTGAAACCCCCAGGCTTGTGTAGGTCTATGCCCCTACGTTGTCTTGTTCCCCTATTTTAGCAGGACAGTGCCCTGTTGGGGTTGTCTGCCACCCCATCACTCTGTGAGCCTCACATATATAGGACTCTTCACTAACCTCCTCTCTCACTCCCAAGTCCTGGCAGAGTGCCCAGCACACAGTAGGTACTCACTAAGTATTTGCTCCCTGGGCTGAAATCCTTCCCCAGCAAATCAGAGGCCCCTCTGCTGGCCCTGGGGCAGGAAGGGAGGGGTATGGGGCCAGCCCAGTCAGGGAGGAGTGTGCAGGGACTTGTCCTGGGTGGTAACAGGTTAGGTTCCCAGGGGACCCTCCCCGCAGCCTCAGCCCCACCTGTGGGGCAGGGGAGGAGGGGCTGGTTCTCTTCCCAGTCCCCCGCAGGGGCAGGACTCAGGCTTGAAACACCCCTTAAGCCACGGATTAGGAAATCCCCAGGCAGAGGAGCAACCAGGGCAGGACAGTGAATCCAAGGATATCGGGGAACCTCCACTGCCCCCAACTCTTCTCACTCCTCCATAACTAGTGGCTGTGACCCACCCTGGGCCTTACTCCTTTACCCTGGGCCTGGCAGGCATTAGTAAGGCTAGCTTTTTAGTAAGGCACACACCATGTGAATGAAGGCTCCCAGGGACCTCTGATCCAGAGGAGGATGTGCCACGTCAGCCCTTTGGAGCGGTTTTGTCTCTTTTTCACCCTGTTCCTACCAATGCGATCAGAGAGGCCTAGTGGCTTTAAGGGGCAGGGTTGGGATTCAAGCCCAGGTGTGTGTACTCCATGGTTCCTAGGGTTCCCAGGTCCCACACTGCCTGCCCCACCCCCAGGGCAGGTGTTGAGAAGGATCAGGGAGGGCACATGGAAATGAGACGTCCAGGGGGCCGAGGGGCCGATGAGGCTGAGGCAAACTTCCCTCTCTACAGCTGTATCCCGGAAGGACTCTGCAAAAAGCCCAGCTGCAGGGTTGTATGGTCCTTGCTCTCTGAGGGGGGCTGGGGTTGGGGGCAGACAGACCCAATTCCCTTGCAGAGTCAGCTCGTGTCTGCTGTTGGCTGGTCCAGAGGCAGCTGGGGTGGCTGCTCAAACAACTTGGGCTTTGCCATCCGAAGACTAAGGATGCAAACCCTATGCTGGGAGTGCCTGGCACGGAGCAGAGACCAGGACTGTCCTGTCTTTCCTCCTCCCATGGCGGTGGTTGACAAAGAGAGGCGTCGTGGTGGTGGTGGAGAGCTCACAGCCCCGATTGCTGAGTGGGATGAGCCCGGTTCTTGTCCCTGATATTTACTACTCTTGGAAATCACCGAGCCTTACTTCCCTGTCTACTGACTGGGGTCTGGTGCACCTGCCCTCCCCTCGTCACATGATGGCATAAGAGGGTGTTGCTGACCGCTCAGTATATGCTGGGCTCTTGGCTAGCCTTTTATGTTAGCCCCGCATCTCCATAGCAACGCTGTGAGATGGGACCACTGTCATTGCCATTTCACAGACGAGATGAGAAAACTGAGGCTGAGAAAGATTAAACAGCCCACCCTGCCCAGAAAGGACCAGAGAAGTGGTCCAAGTGATTGGTATGCTGATAAATTCTGCGTAAATGTAAAGACAATCACTCTTTAAAACATTCTGGATTTCCCCCTTTCCCCTCTTTCCTGTCCTTTCCCTCCCCCTTCTGCCCTGTTGTACCCTGGGGCACTGCATGGCAAGGGTCACTCAGTACCAAAGTGGGGAACCTGTGGCCTCAGGGCCACATGTGGCCTTCTGGATCCTTGAGTACAGCCTTTTGACTGAATCCAAACTTCACAAAACAAATCCTTTTTCTTTATTAAAAGGATTTGTTCTGTGAAGTTTGGATTTGGTCGAGGGGTCACACTCAGGGATCTGGAGGGCCACAGGTGGCCTTGTGGCCACAGGTTCCTGGCGGTTGTCTCAAGATGGCCCCAATGGGGTCAGGAAGGGCCAGTGAGGTGGCTGCCACATGCAGATCTCCCAAGCTAGCTGACCACATCCACTCCCTCCTTGGGAAGGTGGGGCTCTGAGGACTGAGCTGGAGCTGCTTTGGGTCCCTGCTCAGCCCTCACCAGCCTGGGATGTGGCAGGATGGGCACTCTGCAGCTAGCAGGCTCGGCAGGGCCCATGAGTCACCCTCTGGAGAGCAGCCAGGGCAGCTAGCTGCTTCCTAGAGCCCTGCAGCGGGAGCCCGGGCCAGAGCCAGCAGCTGCCCCAGCCCCTCCCTCAGGGACCCTGCTCAGGCCCCTGAGCCCTCCGCCCACCATGAATACGGTGTACTCAGCTGCATGGCCTGACTGGAAGGAACAGGGCAGTGCTTGGCATAAAGGAAGCTTATTTGGGGTCCGAGGGTGGGGATGGGTGCAATTTGGTGCCAGAGTCAAGGAAACAAATTCAACTTTTTAAGTATGGGGTCTGGAGTGGCTGGGGGAGTGGGGAGCAATGTGGTGACATTAGGCTGGAGCTTGGTTTGAGTTCCACTCCCTTGCACATAACCGGAAGGAAGTCCTCAGACTAACTGGGCTGCAGGTACAACAAGCGAGAGACAGTGCTGGAATATGGAGAACAATTTCTGGAAATGCTAGGTAGGGGGCAGAGTCCAGGGGCCTGGCCCTAGCCACCTCCTCTCCACCCCAGCCAGCTATGCTGCCTTCTGGGATGGACCTCTGCCTGCTGGGGCCCAGGCAACCCCACTGGGCTGGGGCTGGAGCTGGAGCCCCGAGATGGTTTTGGAAACTCTCCTGAAGCTGGTTGTGGATGAGAGGGGGTGTGGCTGTGGCAGGAGGGGCGTGGGCAGGCGACCCTGCTAGAAGCAGAGCAGCATTCTGTGGGGACCACTGGGAAAGGGGCTGCTACGGATGTCCCTTCATTACCCGTTTCACTCGAGCTCCAGTCAACAAAATGCACTTTTACACCTGGGTGGGGAGTCCGGCCCTCAAGCTTTTCTTTCCCCCAGCAGCTCTGAGCTCACAGAAGCCATTTCTAGGCCCTGCACCCTACTTGGGGACAGAGGTCCCACGGTTTCTTGCAGATGTAAACTTAGGGGTAGGGCGGAAGGCAAGGAATGTGTGCAGGCTGGAGGAGAAAGACAGGGATCCACAGTCAGGCTCCAGGGGAAGCTCAGACGTGGCCCCAAGAATCCCCATATCCCTGAGACCGGGGGAGCCATCACCTGGGCCTCTGTACCTGGGAACTATGGTGTTTACTCCTGTGCAAAGCGCAAGGGAACATCACAATGCAATGATTACAAGTGTGAGTCCTGGAGCTAGTTGTTTGGGTTCAAGTCTGGGCTCGGGCCCCTATTCGTAGAGTAACTTTGGGCAAGTTCCTTAACCTCTCCAGGCCTCAGTTTCTTCATCGCAAGATGGGGCTAATGGCAGCACCTATCCCGTAGGACGAGATGATACTTGCTTGGTGCCTGCCGCGTGGTAAGCACTCTGCAATGTCGGTGGTTAGTTTGGGAAGAATTCAGTAAGTATTTGTTGAATGAATGAATCAATCTATCAATTCGGGCAGGAAGGAGGCAAAGAGAGAGAAGGCCTGAGGACATTTCATCTGTCTCTCTGACCCCAAAACCTTTAGACCTCCCTCATTTTGGAGGGGGAGGGTCTCCTAAGGAAGAGTCCACAGCCTCCCGTCCTCCCTCCAGGGTCTAGGCTCTTCTACTTCTGACACCAAGCTAGGTCTTTGTGCCTGACTCAGACCCTCTACTGCCAAGCTCCCTCCCTCCTGCCTTGGGTCAGCACGCTCTTCCTGGTCTGGGGGAACATTCCTGTTGCCCAGCCTACCCCTCCTTGTTCTTAGAGGGGGGCACTAAGCTGGGCCCAGGGTGGGGAGGATTCAGAGAAGTAGCCCCAGGGCCACTGCAGATGCAGGGAGTGTATGTGTGGGTAACTAATTCAGAGAGACCCAATCCTGACACCACACAGGCGTGAGAACATTTTACATCATCCATGTCATTCCAGAACTTTCTCTTCCTCCCTTTATTGATTTTCCAGATTTTGTCCTCCCCTCCTCCACCCCAGATCCACCCCAATTCCTCCCCTTTAGGGCTGTCTCATTAGGTTCAAGATTTTTAAGAGGGCTACCGCTGAGGCCGCACATCTGTCCGGCACCTTGAACTTTTCCAAAGCACTTTCCGAATGTAAACTCATTTTATATAAAACCTAGACACTTTGTCAGAGCCCTTGAATCTCCCCCAGGACAAAGCCGGGTCCTGGGTCCCTCTCTGAGCACCTGCACCCCACCCCACCCTCCTTGCCTCCCTCAGCACCGACCCCAGACCCCAGACTTCAGCGCGCCTGTGGCTCAGGATCCCTGCTCAGGCCCCGGCTCACCCTTCCTCCCTTAGATAAACTTCCTTTCAAAGCCCTGCTTAATCCTCTCCCCAGTTCCAAGCCTCCCCCGCTGCTGTGGGGAGGGTGGGGAGGAGGATGCCGGGCTGTTGGCAGAGGGGGAGGGGAGCAGGCTGCCCGAGTTGTGACCCAGCCTAGACTCAGACTGCAATTCTCCCAAGTTCTTTGTGACACAAAAGGTAAACAGAAGGCCTGGGTGCCCCCCTCCCGCCCCCACCCCCTCCACCCCCTCCAGATCTCCCCTCCCCCAGCCAGCCAGATGGGCTGGCAAGCTGGGGGGAAGGGAGAAGGGGAAAAAAGGGCAGATTGTGCAAAGAAAAACAAAAGAGACAGAGAGACACCAAGAGACAGGAAATGTGGAGAGATGGAGAGAGTCAGAGTGGGGGAGAGATAAGGGGGAGACCAGGTGACCGACTGTGGCGACTGGGAGGGGCTGAGACCCAGACACGGAAACAGAGGGACAGAGTGACACACAGGGACACAGAAGAAGTGACCGAGAGAGAGAGACCCTGAGGGGAAGAGGCAGGGGAGAGGAAACAGTGAAAGGGGTACAAAGAGACAGTGAGAGCTGCAGACAGACACCAATTCAGAGGGACAGACACAAAGAGAAAGAGGCAGGCGAAGGCCTGGCTGATCAGGTGGAGACCAGAGAGAAAGTGGAAGTCTCTTCGCCCCACCCTGCACTGACTGAATTTCCTTCTGGAAGGTTGCCCACTTTTTGGCATTGGGGGCTGCTAAGAGCAGTTCTCCAAGGGGTCCCTGCCCTCCCTCTGTGCCAGGCCCACCCTCTAGATCTGGCCTGAGCCCAGCCCAGCCAGCAGGGTGCCCTCCTCCTCACCTGCACAGCAGAGGCAGACTGCTTGCTGTCATTGTTCCCCGGGGAGCTCAGGCCTGAGGCCTGCTGCAACAGGAACTGCCGGGCCACCTGGAGAGCCTGCAAGACAGGGGCTGAGTCAGTGCCGCTCTGCCCCAGCAGGAGCCTGAGAGGCTGGGTGGGATCCAGGACTCAGGGAAAGTTTGGGGTGCCAGGGGCGGGGGAGGAACTCTGGGTAAGTTGGAAGGTCTTGGGGGTGAAAGAGTCATAGATCCAAATAGGCTTGGGGAAAAGACACAGGTAGGAGTCAGGAAAGCTGTTGGCGTTCAGGGATCAGAGCCTACAGGGACTCTGAGCCTTGTTAGGACTCAATGGGGACAGCAAATGGAAGGGCCAATGGTAAAAAATGACTCTAGGATAAAGCATGGGGGGGGTAGACTCGGGGCATTAATAACAAGCACCATTGTTGAGCATCTACTGTGTGCCATGCACTTTACAGGCAATAGCTTATTTAATCCTTCCCTATAAGGCTGTGCGGTAGGGATTACTAGCCCCCATTTTGCAGATGAGGAAACTGAGTCTCCAGGAGGTTAAGAAGTTTGCTCAAGATTATACAGCTAGAAGGTATCAGAGCCAGGACTGGAGCCCAGGAACCTGGCTCCGAGACGATCTGCCTTAATAGGTGGTCAGCCTGGGGGCTAAAAGAATTGCATTCGCCATGGAGTTAGAGCATACACTGGGGGAAGAGGGTAGAGTTGAGGGGTCAGTGGCACAGGGTCTGAGCACTACGTGGCTTTCTGAGTTCAACAAGTGTGGGTGCAAGGCACTGTGGCACTGGAGGAATCGGATCAACTCCTGAAGGATGTCTGAACTATCAGCACACATGCATGGACCACAGTGGTTTGGGCCTGGAGGACACGGTGGCTTGGACTGGACTCTGAGCCAGAGGGGTCACAGGAGTGGGAAGCATATGGAGTTTGCAGGAGGAGCAGGTCCGGCGGGTCAATGTGACAGTCAAGGAGTCAGGGGGCCCAGAAAATTCTCCATGCGGCCAGCCAAACCTTCTGTGCCCTGACTCTGGGTCAGTGTGGGGTTCACAGGCTAGGAATGTAGGAGCCTGTCCTGAATCCACATTCCAGGAGCACAAAATCTGTCTGTCCCCAGGTTTCCCAAGATGCCCACGGGGGCAGAGCAGTTGTGCCCAGACCCTTGACAGGGGGCTCTGGCATTAGGCAGACCTGGGTTTCAGTCCCAGTTGCTTGGCTTACCAGCTGTGACCTTGGGAAAGTTATTCCATCTCTCTGCACTTGAGTCTCCTTATCTGCAAAACCGGGACACTACCCATCTCCGAATTACTGGCGGGATTAAAGGACCAACGCCTGGCACCTAGTTGGCATTCGGGAAGTGTTCGCTCCCTTCCTTCCTCATTAGCCTCTCAACAGTTCTCCCCTTCACTTCCTCCCGCTGCTCCCTGGGCTTATCAGAGCAACGCGCCCGCTTGTGGCTCCCAGCGCATCCGTCCACACGCTCTTGTTTTTGCTCACGTGGGCTTCTAGCCTCCTGCAACACACAAGCACCTTCAGGACAAAACCTTCTAAGGTGGGACAGGGATGTGACACTCACGGCTCAGCAAGCGAACATGGAGGGACCACCGTGTGCCGAGCACACAAACGCAGCCACCTCTGCAGCCCACTGGTGTTCTGACTGACCGCCGAGCCTCCTGTGAGACTCCTGCCTGGTTTACCTCGGGATGGTGTCTACACACGCACACTACACGCTCCTCACGGCCCCCGCCCGTGGCCCAGGCCTCGAGTGGGCGGCAGGAGGGTCCTCCTCTCCAAGATTCACTTCAGAAAGTAGAAATCTGACCTTTCTGAGTCAAAAGGCTCTGAGAAGCCAGGGAAAGAGGGGTCAGGAGGTAGGGTGTAGTGGGCAGGAGAGGCAGGGAGGGGCCAGGTGGTCATCAGGAGGGAGGCCCTGTCGCTACCACCTTGCTCTTACTGACCCCTCCAGGTCTAATGACAGATATGCTTTGTCCTTCAGAGGTGGAGGTAGGTGGGGGGAGGGGGCAAGGCTGGCTGAAGAGGATGGCTCAGAGGAGCTGGGCAGCCCAGGGGCCCAAAGGGGGCACTGGTGGGGGGGAGGGGAGATGAAGCAGCCCAGATTCTGGGGATGGGGGGGTGGGGGAGGGGCTTCCAGAGGAAACTGCAGGGGAGCCCTGCTCAGTCTCCTGGGGTGCATGGAGGGGCAGCCAGGGGAGTTGAATTCACTCCCCATTGACTCTCTTACTTTGTGGTCCCCTGGAGCATGAAATTACATGATTTACAGGAAAAAATAACAGGGCCTTGCAATCTCATTCCTGTGAGACCTCCGTCCCTGTGACAGGCCCTTCCTGCCCCTGCCTCCAGGCTTCCTTCCTCTTCCTCCTGCCAGCCTACATCCCTGCCTGGTAGACCAGGTGAGAGAGAGCCAGGTAAGACCTCAGGCCAGGCCAAGGCTGCCACTTCCCTGACTCCTCACTGTGCCCTCCCCTGCAGTCCTCACCCACTCCTTCATTTACAGTTGTGCCATCCTTGCTGGGTGCTGGGGACCATGCTAGGTGCTGGGATACAGAGAAGCAGAACATGGTCTCCACCCCCAACCCCGGGCTCACGGCAGGTTCTATGATGACAGACTCTTACGCAGAGACTGCTAAGGAGCTGGTCAGCCCGAAGTGGGGCTGGGCACCAGGGCCCAGAGAAGGGCTTCCTCTGCCTGGGGAAGTCTGGGAAGGCTTCCCAGAGGAGGTGGCAGCACTAACTGGAGTCTCACCACCTGAAAGGTGAGTTCACCAGGTGGATAAGGAGGGTCACATCCATCACTCTACTGTACCAGTTGTGTCTACACTGCCTGCTGGCACTGGGGCCTGTAGATCACAGGACTGCCCACTACCTCTGAGAGATGTGGGAAATAATGGGCCCTGACCCGCACAGATCCAACCAGACTGGAGCCTCCTTGAAAGGATAGATGTTGTCACAGGTAGCTGTGAGCCTCCCCGCCCAGCACATAGCAGACGTGTGATACCTACTCACAAAATTCATTTGACTCTAGGCTGAATACAGGAGGCCGGCAAAGGCTGACACTGAGTTTAACAGCTAATATTCGTGCAGTCCCTTGCAGTTTTCAAAGCACTTCTTCAATATTTAATTGGAGCTTCACAACACTGAGCTAGGCAGAGCAGGCATCAATGCCTCCATTTTACAGACAAGCAAACTGAGGCCCCAGTTCCCACAGCTAGAAGTAGTGGAGTCTGGACACCTGACTGCCCAGCTCCCCCACAAATGAGTGGCCTTCATGACCTCATGCAGAGCCCAGTATGGCCTCTGAATCCCTTCCCCCTCATCTGCGTGCTTTCAGCTCTCTGGGTGGGAGGGGGAAGGGAAGACGGTTACGGTAGAGGGAGAAGACCAAGAAAGGAATCTCCAGGAGAAAGGTGGGATCAGTCTCCCTTCGCGGGGGACAGAGGTACCCAAATACAACCCTGGGAGGAAACGGTATCCAGATGCCCACACCAGGGAGAAGCCATCATGGAAAACCTGGAGGGGGAAGAGGGGGCTCAGGACAGAGTAGAAAACTGGAGCCATTTGGCCTCTTAAACTTCCTTCTCTTCCTCTCTCCACCCCTTGGACTGAAAACCGAATGCCCAGCTCTGTGGCTTGGGGATAAGGCCTACTCTTCCTTCAAGGGAGGCAGTGCCAACCATTCAGCGCACCGACTCTGGCCAAGAGAGATCTGCATCCAAGCCCTGGCTCCACCATACACGAAGTGACCTTGAGTAAGTCACTTTACCTCTTTGAGTCTCCATTTCTTCCTCTGCGGAACTGGAACAGACCCAGACTTACTCACAGCCCTGCTGTGAAGAGCACATGGGACAATGTGCATGAAGTACTCAGTACGCTGCCTGGCATGCAGTGGGTCCTGGCTGAACATTAACTATTGCTATTACTATTGATCTTTCACCAGGCAGCTCCTGGTCATTTGCCTGACGCCACTATAAGGCCTTGCTAACCAACCCTCTTTCAGCCTACACCCCCCCCACACCCTTTCTCCTCAAGCCTAAGAACTCAGTCTGTTAATGAAGCTGAACTCTCCTCCCCCCGCCCCCATTCAGAAGTCATTAACAGGATCTCTGCAATTAGGAACAAATGGCTTATAACGGATGGCGTCCAGGGGGTGGGGTGGGAAGGAGGGACTGGAGCTGTAGCTTCGAGGGCAACAGGGAGCTGCTATGAAAAGCGAGTCTCGGGGCAATGGAGTTTCTGGTCTCCAGGACGGGACCGTATCCCCATTTCTGTTTCTGAGAATTCGAGGTTGGGGGTGAGGGGTGGGAAAGGGATCATCCTCTCTGGGGAAGCCAGGTGCAGGGCTGTGTGCCAGTCCTTTTGGCAGGCTGGAGGACCCCAGGTGTGCGTGCGGGAAGGCAGGACTGTGCCCATAGGGAGACAAGCTCGCAGGGCGGTGGCAAATGAGCAGTAGCAGCACACAGACCACAACCCTGGTGAGCTGCTAGTGTGGGAGGGCATCTGGTCCAGTGTTTTTCAAACTGCTGGTCATGACCCCATGGTGGGTCATACAGTCAATGTAGTGGTTCAAAAAATAGGAATTTTATATACATTTGTACTTATACTGGTCTAGTTCACGTATAGGTGAGGAAATGGAGACCCAGAGAGGGGCAGTGACTTGCCCAGAGGGACACAGTGGCAGCAGCAGAACCTGAATCCAGCAGGCCTGACAGTGGGCTCTGCACAGGAAGCAGCAGCGAGAGCTGGCCAGGGGTGGAGGGCACACGAGCAAATTCTGGCTTCATTTGGATGATGGTGAGGGGCCATCAAAGTAAACAAAATCCAAACTTCATTTGTCTGCCTCTGGTTCGTTTCGGCAAAATTGGGATTCAGTCTTACCTCAATTGCCTTGATAATTAATTTTCACTGGTGGGTGCTGGATTTAGGAGAAGGGGGCACTGAACAGTGTTTGAGGTGCTGGTCCCACCTCACCCCATTCCAAACCTGAAAAGCATTCCCTGGAAAGCCCACCACCTTTACCTCCAGGGCAACAGGCTGACTTGCTATTGATTTACCAATAATTTACCAAGTAGTTATTAAGCCCTGCAGGGCACTCACACTTCCACAGCATTAGGCACACAGAGTATTTGCTTTAGTGGGGCTCACATTCTAAGGGGCTGAGAAAGACAGCAAACAAAGAGACAAGCAAACTCTGAGACAGCGGTAAGCGTTATGCAGAGGACAGTGGGCTGGCTTTGGGACATGTGGCCAGGGAAGACGGCACTGATGAGACACTTAACATCAGAAGGGGGCAACTCTTCTAAGGGACAGTATTTATTCAAGGTGGAGGAAACAGAAGGTGCAAGAGCCCTGAGGTCAGAAAGGCTTGGTGAACAACGGATTAAAAAGGCCACTGTGGCCAAGCAGAGAGGCCTGAGATGAAGTCCCAGAGATGTGCAGGGGCCAGACCACATAGGGGCAATGATTTTTTTAAATTTCATTCCACACTTCAAGAAAAATTGCTGGACAATTTTGAGTAGGAAGTCATAAAACCTTTGAGGGTAGGTATCTAACCCACTGCTAGTAAACAGCAGGTGCCTAATAAGTACTTGTTGATTGGAATTAAAGAGCAAACACCTCTTCATTCACCCCTCAGAATGCAACTGGTCAGGGCCCCGAGGTGGAGGGAAGGGGAAGAAGGAGAAGGGGTCAGACATCAGTGGCCCTGGCCGCTGAGAACTGACCTGGGAGGAGAAAGTTCTTGACCAGCCAGGTTTTGTCCTCTGGCAAAGAGACATAAAAATGAAACTACACAGAGAAGGGGGACAAGGAGGATGGGGAGAGGAGACCATAAAAAACCCAAAGTGATTCCACACCTTTTTCCCTTAAAAAAAAAAAAGCTTTTCGGAAAAGGCTATAAATTTTTTTTACACCAACCTCGTAAAAATGACATCGGAGCATTCTCAAATTAGAACCATTAAAATGAAAACCAGCAACGCACAGACACAGACAGGCCCACATGGGTGGGAGCCTCACATCCTGGGCACATAGCCCGGGTTTTGGGACCCCTTCCCCACCAAGTGCCTTGAAAAAATGCCTCCTAGCGGCAAGGAACTCGACTCCGGCCTCAGAGAGGTAAGACTTAACGACAGAACCCGCAGTACAGAAAAGGCAACTGCGGTCCTTCAAAGGGCTCCTTCCTTCTCTGCCTTCCCCGAGCCAGGGCTCTCAAACCCAGGTAGCCTTCATGCCAGCAGAGGCCAACCTTGGCGGGCTTCTTGCCACCGTGCAGCCCAGGCCTGCTCAGTTCCTCTAGGCCAAAGCCATCTCCTTGGGGCTGCCCCAGGTGCCTGGGTGGAAAGGTCTGGCCTTCCGCAAGGAGCTGACATCACAGCAGTGGCTGAGGGGCGTGCCTCGGTTCCTGCCATGGCTTTCCTCACTCCTGGTGGAGCTTGGAGGTGGCTCCCAGACACTCGTCCTGTGTTCTGCCCACCCACCAGGCCATACTTGTGAAGCTCTCCAGAAGCGGGTCTATTCTGGGGGTCTGAGTTCTGAGCCGCTTCACTCTAGCCACTTCTGCAGGGAGCTGTACGGACAGGATTTAGAGTGGGGCCAGTGGAGGCTGCGATTCGCTCCCTGAAGACTCCTACTGGGGCTTCTCAGAATAAAGGAGCTCCTCCAGGAGAGAAACACCTCACCCATCAAGGGCTCCAGGCCACGTTCTGCTCCATCCTTCACCCTCCGAAGAAGGAACATGCACCGACCTTCCCCAAACGCTCCTCTCTGTCCCCAAAGTCCTGATCAACAGGGACAAGAACTCTGCCATAAAAAGGGGGTGAAGGAGGAGAAAAAAGAGGGATCTCAGAATTCCTTATAAGGAGGGAAGGCGGAGGCTCTCCTGCCACTAGAGTGGGCTGGCTCCTTCCTAGTCCCAAGAAAGCTGGGCTCTGGAGGTCGCTCCCCCAGTCCCTGGGCCCTTTCCTCTTCCCTCATAGTACAACTTGGTCCTAGGGGAAATTTCCAATACACAAAACAGGGTGGCCTTTGGCTTACGGTGACCCCGGAGGCACACAAAAAGGCATATGGCTACGGCCCTCTCCCCGGCCCTGCCTCCTCTCCCGACGTCCAGGCCAAGGAGGGAAGAGCAGTTTCTAAGCGTGTCCCGGTAGTGGCATGAACTGGCGTGCAGTCTCTGAGCCTCTCCTCTGGGGAGTACAGGCCCCAAGTCTCCATCTCCTGCCACACGCCCGGCATCTCCAGGTGAGGGGCTCATTCTCCAGGAGGAAAAGGAGAATCCAGAAGGTGTGGGCCCTGACACCAACTGTACACTCTGGGGCATGAGAGTAGGAGTCCTGAAGACAACTGTTGACTGTGTGTGTCAGGGGTGGGGAGACAGGGCTAATTCATCCCTGAATCCTCCTCTTCCCCCCTCCCAATCACTCTAAGTAGCTTGGGCAGAGGAGGGCCAGATGGGGGAGGAAAGGGAAAGAAATGTCTCTTCCATTCTTCTTCTCCCCTCCCCCAAGTCCCTGACACCCCCCCATCTCTTTGAAGGGGGGTGAGTTAAAAGCCCACTAATGTGCAGAGCCCCCCAACCCTTTTGAATCTCCTCACAGGATGTGAACAGGGTGGGATTTGGCCCCGTTGCCACGGCAACTGCGGTGGGAGTTCCCAGACGCTAGGCAACCCTCCCGTGACCCTCGCTGACCTGTCACCCCTGCAACCCGTGGACAATGGGAGTGCGCGCACCAGAGGCCCAGGACGCCTTTCAGCACGGCCTCAGCGGCTCTGCCTGCCCCGCCCCAGCCACTCAGCCCTCCCGGCCCCAAGTCCAGCTCTTTCTGGCCAGTGGGCCCAGACCAGTCCCCAAGACCTCCCCTCCCAAAATCTGGGGCACACTTCTCCTAGGCCTCACTGCCCGCCATCACAGAGCCCAAAGGGTATGTGTGGGGTCTCGGGGGAACCCCCCTACACGGGGAACATTTTCATACAGTGAAATCTGATTAGATAAAACACAAGAGCAACCTTCAAAAAGAGCCATCATATAGGGCAAAATGTAGGACTGGGGCAGTGTGATAGAAGCACTTGCCTTGGGGATAGAGAGGGACTAGTGGGCAGTAGGTCATCTACCGTCTAGAGTTTTCTTTAGCAGCAGCTGGCCAGCACCAGCTCCAGCGGGCCTGCACCAGGGCTGGTGCAGAAGAAGGCTCAAGGCGCATTTGCTGAATGACTGAATACCCCAAGGCCCAGCACCCTCTCTCTCCAGTCAGACCTGGCCCGGCAGCCATACCAGGTCACCCCCAGCCTCTGTTTAAACAAGCTCCCAGCCTGCTCGTTGCATGGAAACAGGCTCCTGCTCTTGTTCCAAAGCGACGCGGCCGCCCTCTTCAGCACTGTTTGTTTCGGCCTAAAGTCCCATCACAGACCTGACTTCTGACTCGCCCTGTTGATCACTCTCCTCTGTCAACTCATTACTCCCAAAGGTGAGGATTGCATTTCCAGGGCTTGTTTACCCAGAGCAGAGGGACAGGGACCAAGAGAGACATGGACAAAGGGAAAGGGGCTTGGAGAGCAAGGAGGGCACAAGGATGGGACGTGCATGGTCCACAGACCCTCTCCCAACTCCCTTCCTACAGCTACTCAGGGCCAGTGGGCAGTGTTGCTTTTTCATCATTTTAAGGGCATCCACAGAAGTTTATTTAGCACCTACTATGTTCAAGGCCTTGCTCCCTCCCTTCTCCATTTCTTACAAGAACTTTGTAAGTGGCACAAAAAGGAGGGTGTGCTGAGCCCTGAACTAGGGACTAAGGTCTTGCTGCAGCCTTTTTTTTTGAAGACTGAGTCTTGCTCTGTCACCTGGGTACAGTATGGTGGCGTCACCATAGCTCACTGCAACCTTAAACTCCTGAGCTCAAGTGATCCTCCTGCCTCAGCCTCCTGAGTAGCTGGGACTACATGCATGTGCCATGACACCCAGCTAATTTTTCTATTTTTTGTAGAGATGGGGTCTTGCTCTTGCTCAGGCTGGACTCCAAATCCTAGCCTCAAGTGATCCTTCCTCCTCGGCCTCCCAGAGTGCTAGGACCACAGGCTTGAGCCACCACGGCTGGCCTCACTGCATGCAGCCTTTTGTTGTGTTGCCTTGACAGGTCAGAGCCTACTTCTGGCTGCCTCATCTGTGAAATGAGGATAATAGCATCGACCTGCCAGGGATGGTGAGGTGAGTGAATGATACAGTGTACATAAAAGACCTAAAGCACCAAACAGATGAAAGGCATTTGTTTGTCCTTTAAGGACTTCCTGGTTGGGATTGAGAAGGAAGAGGAACCCAAGGGGCCAGGCTCTCTTTCCCATACTTCTTTACCCCCCAAGTAGGAACATTTGTTGTTGGGTACCAGAAAACGTTACCCTTGAAGTCCCCAGCAAACCTCACTCATATATTGGGGGTGGAGGGATGGCCCACAGACGGTTTCATTTTAATTGAAAATTTTTAATTTTAATTTTGCAAGGTTCTTCTCATAGTTTGGAGCCAACAAAACCTTTTTTAAAGTCTCAAATATGTTCCTTGGCCCTGGGCACTACGCCCATAGTGAGCCCAGATGGATAAAACAGCCCTCTGCCTGCCTCCAAGTCCCCACCCCAGTTTATTTGTGAAACAGATATAGGATTTTCCAGGACTTTGGGATACTCCCCAAAACAAACAGGAATAACTGGAACGTGGAATATGGATGGGAAAACATGGCTCATGTGCAATGCAGAACCAAGAAACCTGATCAGTACAGACAGTTCTGTCTCTTCCCACCCCAAACATCTCCCCAGTTATCCAGAGATCTGTGTTCACTCTTCAAGTAATTTTTTAGAAGAAATTTTCTACTTTTGGTACTCCCAGCCCCCGCCACAGTCTAAATTTTTCATAGCTCAGTCTGCATAGAGGCACAGGAGGGGAAGAGCTGGCCATACAAAATGGGTGGCGTTGGGGACTTCTGGAGGGGGTGTGTTTTGTTGTTATTTTGATAAAGGGCAGGATTTTGCCCTTTGACCTTCTGTCTCCAGCAGCGGGCACAGACTCTGTGGGTCGCTTCCCCAGAGAACCTGCTTAGGAAGGCTTGGGAGATGGCAGCAAACTCCCAAAGACCATGTCCCTGGGGGAAGGAGACAGGCCCTTCCCACTGCTGACAGTCTCCACTGTCAGCAAGAGGAAGTGATTTTAAAGTCCCCAGTTCTGTTCCCATCCACATCGAGAAGTCAGCATGTGGAGAGGCTACACACCCAAACTGCACCTGATCCTAACACTTCATGCACCAAGGAGGCCAGAGCTAATAGAGGCCCCTGACGTGGCTAAGGCCACACTGCTGCTAAGGGGCTGCCTGGGACTTAAATCAGCTTTCTTTAATTCCTGCTTAATTCTCGCTGGCCAGCTTGGTGCAGGAGTGCCAGGCTTCTGATGGTGCTGCTTCCGGGCTGACCTCTGGCTCCAGGAGTGTGGTGGGAAAGGGCCCTTAGGGGTTAATAAGGAGTGGGGGTGGGGGTGAACCTGGGAGATGGCAATGCCTTGGAGGGGAGCAGGAGGGCACAGCAGGTACAGACACCTGTGCACGCGGGGCAGGGGTGGGGTACTGGGCAAGGATGTACACGCAGGACCCTGCTTTTCCATGTTCCCAGCAGAGCCCCCGAGGGCCAGCGCCACCAGCAGTGATTCCAGGAGCAGAGTCAAATACGAGAGAAAATCCCAAAGCCAGGGCTGGCTGGGCAGGTTCTCCGGAACTTGTCAAGCATGATTCTCTCTTCTTCCCTGGGTGGGGCCGGGACCTGGGGCCCCTGCTCTGTCATCACCTAACCAGGCTCCCTACCCTCATGCATCTAGATCTTCAGAGAGCCTGGTCTTGAACGCCGAACGCTGCACTTCAGGGTGGGGATGACAAGGATGGGACAGGGTAGGGGGACTCAGCCAGGAGTTCCTAGTCTGAGCTCTCAGAGTGGAGGCCTGCCTTTGCCTGCCTCCCTTGGCCTTCTCCCAACTGCGTTGGCCCCTAAGTGCACCGAAGCTTAATCTCTTCACAGCTGGGATCTGGCGCCCAGGCAGATGTAGAGGTGGGAATGTTTTACAACACAAATAAAGTGAAGACACCCCTGTGTGCACAGCACCCTCTCAACCCTCTTAATTTAGCCAGTCCTCTAGCCAGTGTGCAGGCAGAGAGCAGAGCTGCCCACCCATTCAACACGCAGACTCTCAAGCCTGCTGTCCAGGCATCTGTCTCTTCTTGTGGCATTTCTGGGACCGTCCCAAGCTCCGTGATCTCAGCCCACCCCCACCCCGGTTCCACTTCTCTCTCTCGAAAATGCTGCAGGCTCAAAGTGGCCACTAGAATGGGAGGGTGCAGAGGGAGTGCTTGGAGGCTGGGCAGTCTTCAGAATATCAAATCGAGGCTGCCTGGCAGGGGAGCAGTGGTGCCCACGTGGCAGGATGGAGTGGGATGAGGCCTGGAGTCCCCTGTCCCCTCCCCAGACGCCCAGGAGGGGCGCCAGCTCCTACCTGTTGCTGCTGGAAGTGCAGCAGCTCCGCAGGGCTCATCTCACCGTTGCTGTCCGCACCAGCGGCCACGTCCCTGCCCGTGCAGCCCGCGGCAGTGCCTGTGGCCCCACCGCTGCCGCCATCAGCTTGCCCGGAGAGGCTGCCCACGCCATTCTGACCGGACGGAGCCGACCTGATTGTCTCCGAGGCGGACTCCACCATCATGTCGCTCTAGCGGGACCTGGAGGAGGAGGAAAGACATGGGGGAGGAGCCAAGGCTTGAGGCTGGACGGACAGCAACCAAAGCCCCCCAACATTTCAATCACCACCGGACACCTGACTTCCCTCACCCCCACCCCCTCCCCAGCCCTGGGGCATCGCCCCCCATCACTGGACACCCCACTTCCCTAACCCCCATCCGCAGTCCTGCAGCGTCTCCTCCTCAACTTTCCACAGGCTGCTCTCTGGGACCCCTCATGGGGTGTGGCCCCTCCCAATGTCACCCCTCCCCAGGCCTGGGTAAGTAGCAGCTCCAGACTGAAGCCTAGGCCTCCCATGTCTCCTCCCCGACATTTCCTCGACTTCCAGGAGACCTGGGCTGGGATGGGGATGGGACGAAGCCCTTGCACTGCCCATCAGGGTCCTAAACCTGTTTCAGACTCTGTCTTCTGGCCAGGAAAGAGAATCTGGCAGTTACTTCCTGGAAGTAAGGGAAGGGAGAGGGAGGATCAGCTGGTGGGGGAGGGCGGGGAGGGAGGTCCTGTGCCAATGCGGCAAAGGCGGAAGAGTCATTCACTAGGGACCCACCATATTGCCACCCCTCCCCTCCACCTGTAATGGGTTTTATGTTTGTTCCCCAGGGAAGGGCCTCCTTCCCCAGGCCACAAAAGGCCCTAATCAATGTTTGTTCTACAGTTTAAATGGCGGCCACTGGCCCAGCACCTACTGGGAGCCACTCAGCTGGGCAGGAGTTGTACAATCAAGGAAGCCCTGGTCTCAGTTTCCATCTTGTTTTGGCCAGTGCCTGGCCAAAAGCAGACCCTCAATACTGTCTACTCCCTCTCTACAGGCACCATGAGTTCTCTGCACAAGCATTGTGGGAGAGAGCTGTCACACCCATTTTACAGATGGAAAAATGGAGGGCCCAGAGAGTTGGGTTACTTACCCAAGGCAGAGAGTCAGGGTCTGAATCCCCCCACCCTGGAAATACCTCCCAAGGGCAATAGAGAGGAGGAGGAGGTGGCCCAAGCTGCTGCACACAGCTCACAGAGGTTATGTGATGGTGATGGATTTACTTTATGCAAAGTTGTCCTTAAATTCTCGGGGGGTCCCCAACTACCCCCAGAGCTACAGTCACTGGAGAGGAACATAGATTTCTGTCAAACAAGCCGTGGCTGGAATCCACCACTGACTTCTGGCACATCTTAAAGTCCCTAAATCTCAGTTTCCTTGTCTGTGGCAGTGAAATATTCCTCCACATCCACAGAGGGGTTCCAGGACCCTCTTGAAAACCATTATCCAAGGATGCTCAAGCCTCAAAATAGGCCCTGCAGAACCTGTGGACACTGAAATTGCCCCCTGTACCTGTGGGTTCCGCATCCCCAAAATACTATACAGTTCCTTTAGTCTGTGGTTGGTTGAATCAATGGATGTGGAACCCAGGGATATGGAGGGCCAACTATATTTAATTCCAGCCTCTTGAGTCCTTTGAGGAATAAACAGAAAGCACGTACAAGGCACCTGGCAGAGCAAGCCCCCAGTACTGACCAGCTCCTTCACCACCTACCCTAATTGTAAAGGTGAAGCCCCTGAGGCTCAGAGAGGCCAAGGACTTGGCCCAGGTCACTCAGAGGTCACCAAGGGGTAGGGCCACAGGAGCGTCCAGCAAGGACCAGGAAAGCCAGCCAGTGTTCCTTCCTCCCTGTTTGATCCCCTTTGGCCAATGCAGACCCTACAACCACATGGCCGCCCTGACCCAACTGGTGGATGAGGGCCTGGCAGGTAGCAGATTGAAGACCTGCAGAAAGAGACTGGATTGTTATTTCCCTACTTCTTTCCCCATGGCAGTGGCTCCCAAAAGCATCTCCCTCCAACTCTCAAATTTTCTCTTTTCATTCCCCAAGAGCTCTTTTCCCTCACTCTACTGGGCCATTTGCTCAGCTTTTATTCCTGCTGGGACAGAGAGAAGTGTGATGGGTATGAGGTGGAGGATAAAGAGTTTCTAAGGGTCCATGGGGAGCACATCACTGCTCCCAGGGACTTGGGGTATTCCTGTCCCAGTGAGTCTGTGTGGCCTCCTGGGTGGGTGCCTGTGTTTGTGAGTTTCCCTGTGTGTTCCCAAGGGCTTGCTCTGCTCCCACTCCCTCACCTGCTCTCCACCCCTGGGTTCTGAGAGGAGCAGGGCCTGGGTGCACACAGGATGGGAGTGATGGTTCGGAAGAGATTGAGCACTCGGTCTCAGGACTTAATGGCTGTGTCAGCCTGAGGGCGAGTGGCTGCGAAATGATGAATGGGGTGGGCACCAAGGCCGAGGCCAGAGCACAGGGCACTACCCCTCCCCTGGAACCACCCATCCAGTAGCCAACAGAAGCACCTTCCCCCACTTGGGTGGGCCTGGGTCTCAGCTACATGGGGGGGTGTGGAGACAGCAGGCCTGCTCTGCTCTCCCTCTCCCCAAACCCTGCCCCTGCTGGGGGTAGAGAGAGAGCAGCTGCCTGCCCTGATTCCAAGTCTAGCTCCTCTGAGATCTGAGAACTCCTGGGCCCCAGGGGACAAAGACCAGAGCCTCTGGGGTGTACACACTCACAGGAGAAAGGAAAGAGAATCTGGCAGTTACTTCCTGGGAGTGAGGGAGAGTGCCTCCCTTCCAACACACAGGAATACCGTGAAGTTGTAGATCAGACAGCAAGTTTGGAAAAAGAGAAAAAAGGAAGGAGGAGAATGCAGACAGAGGTGTCCCTTTCTTTTCTTTTTAATTTTTTTTGGGGGGGTGTACAAAGCAATACCCAGTGAACAACATAATTGCTGCAATGTGGTGTGTAATAATAGCTATTCAAGGGCCGATCATTCATATTAAACAGGGTGAAGCAAGCCTCTCATTTGCATGCTTGAGATTATATGCATTTGAAAAGTCATTTCCGCAGGGTGTATGAATGGCATTAATTCCCATGTGGCATACTCTGCCCCCTCCCAGGCCTTTGCTGATAACATACACCCATATACCTCCTTCCACGCTCCTACCTGCCCACCAACACACCCCTAAACCTGCAGGACAGGCACTCCCAAGCCCTCTCCAAGTTCTCACCTCTGTCCTGGGACACCTGCCCTCCAAGGAGGAGCATGCCAGTAGCTTTACACCTCCTGCTCACCTTTCCATAAGGTGTTGCAACTGCACTGGGGTGTTCCCTGCACAGTGGGTGAGCAGGCTCTGGGTGCCTGGGGCCCAGCCAGCTGGGGACAGGACAGGGTGGGGTGCTGGGTGCAGGCCTTGATATCAGTGCCCTGTAAATACAAAGGTGTGGGGGAAGAAGCCAGTGTCCATGGGAGCCTGAATCCTGGCTAGGAGAGAAGGAGGGGGCCTGCGCTCTACCACAAACTAGCTGTGAATCCTTTGCCTTCCTCCTCTGGGCCTCAATTTCCCCATCTCTACATGGGAGGGGGGGTGGTCTTGAAGGTCTCTTCTGACTTGGAGCTCTAGGAGCAAAACTCCCTAGTCTAGCAAGTGGACATGAAGCCATAGTACTTCAGTGGCTGCTGGGAGCCACTGAAGGTACATTAACGTCACAACCGTGGTCCCCTTCCCAAAGAGCTCCACCCAGTGTAGACCTGAGCTGCTTTCTCCGCACTGAGGGTGCACCCTGCAAGACCCCTCCTTCCTTCACTCCCTCCCTTCCCAATCCATGCTCCTCCCCATCACCTAGTTCCTCAGCAAGGGGCAGCTAAGCACCTGCATTAGTGAAGGGCTGAAGTTCTGAGACATTAGACCACCTGGTTTCAAGGCCCAGCTGTGTCACCTTGGTCAAGACACTGCCCCACATCCAAGTCACTGGGCTGCTCCCCCTCATACAAGGAGGGGGAGGATCAGAGGTCTTTCTGGGGTTCTCTAAAACTGGGCTTCTCACCCCCTGCCCAGCCTTCCCAGACCCCTCTCCTACCAGATGTTGGGGTGCAGTGAGGCTGGATTATTTTGGATGGTACAGGATTTCTGTCTGGGGCTCAGGTCCTGCACTTAGGCAGGTCCTAATCTCCCAACCCTCGGGGTTCCCCGTGGGAGGGGGGGAGGACAAGAGTGTTGACCAGGCCCTGAGGATCCCAGGAGAAAGCCAGGTCAAAGCGGAGGCCGTCTCTTCTGCTCTTGGGGAGCCAGGGGGCGCTGGGGTCTCTCACCTCCCCAGAGGCTCCGGGATCTTCCAAGAACCCAGGCGCCTGAGCCCAAGGAGGGACGCCCTCGGAACTCGCACAGCCCGCCTGGTCCACTCCCAGGCCAGAAGCGATGTGTTCCCCCTACCCTGGAGCCACAGGTTGGGGGGAACCCAAGGGCTGGGGTGCCTTGCGGGGAGAGGGAGACAGGGCGCCCCACACAGGGAGAAACCTTTTGTGCCTTTTCACGGGCCCATATGGCGTAGCGAGTATTAATTACCGTAGCTTTTTAATTAACAATCGCTTAATCTGAGCCGTAACATTTGCCACGACACCCTGCGCCTCGCCGCGAACCCGCGCCGCCCGCCCTGCCAACTCATCAATTAATTTTTATTGACGTTTTCTTCCCCAAACAGGCACAATACCAGGGTTTTCCAATTAACACCTCCGCGATCTCTAATTAGTGCAATTAACAGACTGATGGATGCCCAAGAGGGAGGGAGGGAGCGAGCGAGGCAGTCCCTAGCGCGCTCCCGGGGCGCGCGTCCCGCCGGACACTCGTGCACGCGCGCAGCTGGAGTGGGGATGTGCCCCAGCTTTGCAGGGAGCTCAGGGGTGGGTGCGTGCCCACAGGTAACCTGTACCCAGAGCAATGGTGGCGGCTGGAGTTCAAAGACGACATCGTTTCCAGCTCTCCAGAAATGAGATAGCAGAACGTGGCGGGACTGAGAGCCTGACTCTGGAAGCTGGAAAACTGGCGTCTAGCCCCAGCTCTATCACCAACTTACAGAGTGACTTGGGCCACGTTAATTCCCCCCTTTTCTCCTTTGTAATGGGGAGAACTGGACTAGATGTAGCCATCTATTTTATAATTTATGATTCCAAGAAAGATTAGGAAGCAGATTGCAATAAAAGGTAACATTTCTTAAAATACAGTATCATGGAGAAGGAGGGGTGAGTGATGGAACAAAACCTTAAATTAGGGGATCAAAAACTTGAGTGCTGGCCGGGCGCTGTGGCTCACGCCTGTAATCCTAGCACTCTGGGAGGCCGAGGTGGGCGGATAGCTCAAGGTCAGGAGTTCGAAACCAGCCTGAGCAAGAGTGAGACCTCCTCTCTACTATAAATAGAAAGAAATTAATTGGCCAACTAAAAATATATAGAAAAAAAATTAGCCGGGCATGGTGGTTCATGCCTATAGTCCCAGCTACTTGGGAAGCTGAGGCAATAGGATTGCTTGAGCCCAGGAGTTTGAGGTTGCTGTGAGCTGGGCTGACACCACAGCACTCACTCTAGCCTGGGCAGCAGAGTGAGACTCTGTCTCAAAAAAAAAAAACAAAAACAAAAACAAAACTTGAGTGCTTCAGAATCACCTTGGAGAACTTGTTAGAACACAAATTTTGGGTCCTAATCAATAGTCTGGGGTGGGCCCCAGGAATTTGCATTTCTAAAAAGTTCCCAGATGATGCTGATGTTTGTCCAAAGCAATAGGGCTCCAATGATCAACACTGATGTTAGTTATGAGCTTCCTGGTGGCCAAAACTAGAAGATCCATCTCCAAGGGACATTCATTCATTCAACACGTATTTAAGGCCCAATTAAGTGAGGCACTGGGGATCTATCTGCAGGAAACTGAAACATGGTCCCTACTGAACAAGCTACTGCTGTAGTGTCCTAGATGTTTTGAAAGCTGTGTGTAAAGGACTTAGCAAGGGCAACTGGTAAGTAATAAGGCAGGTCCTATCCCCTTCCCTTTTTCTAGGTAAATCTGGCATTTGTCTTTTTTAAACTTTAGCTACTAGTGGAGCTTTGACCATGAACAAAGTCATGCTTTTCCTTCATCCAGTGATTGGCCAGGAGTACATTTTACCAGCAGTGACCCTTCATCCATTCGTTGGTTCAACAAATATTTAAGTACCTACAATGTGCAGCCCCTGTGTATGCAGACCTGAACACAACAGGGCGGGCACGGGCCTTGCACTCACAGAGCTTGTTCCCACGAAGGGAGGCAAATGATAAACAAGGACACAAATAAACAGACAAGCTCAAATAAGACAAACTCTACCCAGTGTGAGCACAGGGAGTAAATGGGGATCTAGTTTAAATGGAGACGGGCAGGGAAGGCTTTCTTCTTTGAGGAAATGGCATTTATGCTTAGAAATGAAGAATGAGCAGGTATTGGCTGGGTGAAGCGTACACGAAATGCAGGGGAAACAACATACGCCAAGGCCCTTATTTTACACAGGAGAGGTTACCAGTTGCAGACTTTTCCAGAACTAAAAGTCTTTGAAATGAATACATTTCTAGATTATATTAAAAGACATACAGAACCACACAGAACAGAGTGTGAGGATTCCTTGTATTTCCTTCTCTTTCTACTCCTTTCTTTCTAGCTATCCCACTATCAGATCTTGTGTCAAGGAACATAAAGCAGTGAGCTTTTCAGAGCAATGAGCACTGGCCCTACAAGTAACTGAAGGCTGCTTCTCAAATCTATAGGCTCAGAGGCCCACCCTCCCCCATCCAGCTGTGGCCCCAGAGGCCCACTGGCTTCAGGTTCCAAGTGAGGGGAGGGCTCTAGGGCAGCAGTCCCTTTGGGCCACTCAGCCAGCCACTCATTTGCCATTCCACCTGCTAACTCTTCCCTGGCCTCCTGTTGCCTTTGTGACATTGAGCAGTGAGGTCACCAGTCTGAGCCTTGGTCTCCTTATCTGTAATATGGGGCTAATGTCAATAAACCTTCCCTCCAGCACTGCTGTGTTATCAAATGAAACATACTGCATGAAGACGACGTTCAGAGAAGAGTAGTTACTATAATAAGTACGGAGGCCCAGAAAGTCCTGCTACAACCAACTCTGAGTGGGCTATAGTTTAAAAATTGATCCCACCCCCTTCTCCCAGTCCTTGGTTCAGCACTTGAAGAAAATGAGGCAGGACCCAAGGATCAGAATGCTGCTATAGCTCCAAAATGGGTCCTGGAACCAGAGCTGGGTGATGTCAGTACCGTGACTACTTGGCTCTCTGATCAGGCCAGTGTTTCTCTCCCCAAACACAAGGGGCTCTGTGAGTTCCACAGTAAGCTTCATCCCTCCCCAGACCCCTGCCCTCCCTGTACATGGGGACTCTCCTTTTGCAGGTCAAAGGCTAGCACGCTGGGCTTCCCTCCACACCTCCACCTCTACCTGGGATTCTCCCTAAATGACCTGTGACACCATAGGAGCTACCTGCCCCAACTCTAGGGACCATTCGAGGCACCCAAGGGACTCGGTACAAGTGGCAGGGCAAGGACATGCCTATCTAAATGGTTGCAACAAAGCCTTTGATTTGGAAGGTGAGCCACCGTCTTGTGTTGTCTGTTCCAGGTTCTCTCCCGAGTTTTAAATAACTTCATTTCCTAATTCTAAAAGTAACAGACATCTTGGTAGAACATTTTGAAGGGAAAAAAAAGTATAAGAAAAAATAAAGAGTACTCATAATCCTACCACCTAGAGATCTAGCCTTTTGGGATATACACCCCTTCTTGTCAATCCACTTTCACTGTCTTTTGGCATATAAACATCTAAAAAGTGAAGTTGGGGTCATAATCTGTACATAGTTTGGATTTTCCTTTTTCCCTCACTCACTACTTACTATCATAAGCATTTCCACATGACATCAAATATTTTAAGCATCAGTTTTTAATGGTCACACAGTTGCCTGAATGGGCTGCATGTTCCAGAATTTATTTTGCCGATTCCCTAGAGTTTGACATCTAGGCTGCTAGCTATTTTTCACTATGACTCTGCAGTAAACACCTTTATGGGAACAGGATACTCGACATTTTTGACTATTTGCCTAGGATACATGTTTAGAAGGTAGAATTGCATATTTTCAAGCATCCTGATATTTTTATTCCCTAATTGACATCCATAAAATTTGTAGCAATTCTGTCCTCCCTTCATCAAGGCAACCCTGTCTCTCAGAAGCCCACACCTTTTTAGCAATTTCCTCCCATTCTCCTCAGCCCCTTCTCCGGGAGACTCTCAGATCCCACACAAGGCATTCAAAACCCAACACTGCAGGCCCTGCTGAGTCTGGGGAAAGGCCCTGGGCTCACAGTGGGCCCCTCGGGCTTTACCTGCCACTGAGCACAGTGGCAGTAGGGGCTGGGCAAATGGAGGTGGATAAAACGCAGGTCCTGCTTTGGGGGCGCTTACCATGGAGGAGAAAGAGAGACATTGGGCAGGTAAACTTACCTTCTAGACATCAGAATCACCTGAGAGCTTTAAAAAACAAACCCACAACTAGGCCCCCTACTAGGTCGATTAAATCCAACTCTTCAGGGAGTGGGACCCAGGCGTGGATATTTTGAAAAGCTTTTCCAAGTATTCTAAATTTCAAGTGCAGCCAGGGTTGAGAATCTCTGCCCTACACAACACACACACACCCCTTTACAAATATTATGTTAGACACGGGGACCACAGGTCCCCAGAGGGAGTGTGGCGCTCTGGAGAGGCATTCTGTAGGAGGTGACTTCTGAGCTAAGCCATAAGGCAGAGAGAGGCCTTGGCACACAATCTGTGAATATGTTTTATTCTTAATAGCAGCCCTTCCACTCACAGAGTCCCTGAAAGCCCTTTCAACCATGCCCTGTCCCTCCCCTCTCCTCCACACAATCTTGCGCTCATTTTGATGGAGCAAAGAACCACACTTCAAAGATGCCAAGTGACTTGACAAGGTCACCTGACTGCTGAGTACCTGAGCCACACTGAAACCAGGTGGCTCTTCTGACTCCCAAACCAGTACCCTTCCCCGCATCCCTCCTCGGAGGTGGCAAGGCCGGAGGGCGGTCACTCTGGAATCCAAACCTCTCCTGCCACCACCACTATTCTCAGATTACCTGTTACTGGCTCCGGGCCCCAGAATGCTCCCACTAGGCCCTGGCGAGGTGGCCTCCCTCAACAACCCTTCCTACTGTGTGACCAAAAGGAAGAATTAACAATAAAGGGGGGGAAAAAAAGAAAGAGAACCAAAGATCCTACTCCATCTCATTAAGAAAGTAAACATAAGAGCCATCTAAGTGTCTAATTAAGCTTCTAATTAGTCCCTGCTTGTTACTAATGCAAATTAGATTACTCCGCTTAACTACAGCATGTCCACAACACCCTTGTTAATTGCGGCCTTTTGAAATTAAATTACTCCCTAATTAGCATATCAAAGCCATTGATTCGGAGCTGGGAAAGATGAGGGCAAGAGAAGCCGAATGCCAAGTTTGGTTAATCAGAGATGGCTAATTAAATAGTGACGTCTTACGTGGGGGGCCTGCTGGTTAGGGGGTAGGGGCAACTCGCCCAGGGCCTGGATGGCCATCTGGAGCCTGGTTCTGGCAGTGCATTTGGCATGAGAGGCTCCCTTGGGCAGAGGAGGGGCTCTAGTGGCCCTCCCTGGGCCCTTGGCTGTTCTGCCCAGCCTACCCCAACAGGCCCTGGCCCCTCCCTTCACCTCCTCAGATGATTTCTAGGTGTGGCATTCACCAGGACCTCGGGCACCAATTCAGGGCCATCCGAAACACAGCCACATTCGAATAGGCAAAGAGTAAATGTCCTTCCACATCCCTCTCCCTGTTCCAGAAGGGTGGCATCCACCTAGTTTTTCTCTAGTCCCCACTTGTGGTTCTGTTCTTGGAAGAAAGCCCCTCCTCCCCCAACAAAAAGTACACAAAAAGAACAAGTTTGGGAGGCGGGTAAAAGGGTGATGACTTTCATAGAGGGGCTCACCCTGCAGGGGTGGGCTGGTTTCAGCTTGGAACAGGCTCCTGAAGACACAAGGCCTTATCGTTCCCTCCATGGTAGAAAGGAGGGAAAAAGAATCGTCACCACCATCAGTTCTTCCATAGCTGTGTGGGAATCAGATTTGGGTCAGGGCATCCTTATAGATCTTCTCTGAGCTCTTGCTGTACAGACCCTGCAGAGCCTTCCAGTTACCACTCCCCGCAGATGTTCCCTGAAGAATACTGGGAACAAGTAAGACTCTGAGTCAAAACTGCTAACCAAAATGCCCTCGGGGCTTGGTAGTCACCCAGGAGGCCAGGTGAGAAGTGGAGGGCAGAAAGGAGGAGGCCGCCAATACTCAATCCAGTCTCTGCTCACCACACAGAAATGCAGGTACGGTGTTGACAGGGTAAGTGTTTTTCTAAAGATGCAGAAGTGGGGATATAAACGTGAAATTCCTTGTAATGAACTGTGGGGGTCAACAAAACTCAGCAGGAATGAAGTTAGACAATTTGTGACACAGCATTTCATAGAGGCAAGTTCCAGTTAACTGTGTGACCCTGGAAAATCATGTCACCTCTCTGGGCCTGGGTCCTTCGCCTGTCAAATGGGAGTAATAACTATCGCTACCTGGAGAATCTCTCAGGGTTGGGGCGAGAACTAGAACAAGGAGGTATGTCAAACCACAAAGCACAGTTGGGGTCTGGTGACCACCTAGTCTACTTGCCACAATCTCCCCCCGACCCAAAGATTTTCCAGTGGGCGTGTCTTATGGGAACCTTCTCCCCTCATCTTCCACGCAGCGGGCAGAGCCTAGGCTTCCAAGTATCCTTGAAAATGCTGAGGCTTTGTACTTGACCTGGCTGTTGGAAAGCTTGGAGGTACCACACACCTGTGCCCTCTGCCCTGCAGTTAATGGGTCAGCCCAGGCTGGAGCAACAGCTTCTAAACAGAAACAAGAACAAAATGCCATGGCTGAGAGGTCCCTAGCTTGGTCCTTCTTTACCTGCCTCCTCCCCAGCTAGGGTGGAGTCTACTCTCACCCTCCCTCCCCTAGTTGTCCTAGGTTTCTTACCAGGAGCTCCAGGAGCATACAGGGTCAGGGCCAAATTCCCAAAGGGGGAGATTTTGTTTATTTAAGGATAACTCCCGCTGCCCCCCACTGGTGAATTCCAGCCAGTACCTAGCCCACGGACATCCATCCAAGCCAAACTGGCCAAAGAGGTCCGCAGTAGTGGTTTTATTTTAGAAAATAAGTGAAATTAAAAGCAAAGCAGAATGTGAAATGGCAGGAGGGGTGGGCTCTCCTGGTGTGAGGGGGAGGGGGGACGGCGGTGCACAAGGGCCAAGCTGCAGGCTGCCTCTCGGAGCTCTCTCCCCCAACGAGATTCAATTAATTGATAACAAGAGGCATCAAATTAATTTCTGGAGGATGTGAGATTCTGATGAAGGGAAATCTCGTCGATGGGGATCAGACAGGAAGGGGCGGGCAGTGCCCCCTTTAATCAGGTTCCATTGTTTAATTAGGAAGGAGGAGACTTGCGTGGGTTGCAGGATCCCCTGCCCCCAAGCTCCACAGCGCCCCTTTCAGGAAGGACCCTCGGAGGCAGAGGGAAGAGGGTTTGCGATTGGGGCCTTCAGGTCTCTTCTCACCTGGCTGCCAGCTCATGGCTTCCTGATGTGGAGGCCAGGGAGAGGGGACTGCAGGTGCCACTTCACTAACTTTACATTTAGGAAAACCAAGAGAGAAGGTGGGTCACACCTAAAGCCACAGAGCAAGTTAGGGAGTTGGTAGCAGCGTGCTTACTGGGGCCTTTCATGATGTACCTGTCTCAGTCCAGACCCTGTATAGGACTCAGACCCATGAAGTCATTCCTGAGCACAAGGGATGTGGCACACAGCGTGAGTGGCCCTCTCTGTCGCTAAAAAAGGTCATGCTGCCCAAGCTGCCCCCTCTTCCAGCGTTCCCTGGATGGATGCCCAGCTGTAGTCCTTTTCTCAGCTTCTGGTGAGGGCTGACAAAAACACCTGGTGCTACATCCCAGTGCTCAGGGCTCAGACATCAAGGAGCTTCCAGCAACTCATGCATGCCCTTAGGAGCTCCGGGAAGTGCTGGCTCGGAGAGTAACCCAAAGTGGTCCTCAGCCGGGGAGGGAAGACAGGTAGCCCTGGCTCTCTGGGAAAAGAAATCCCAGAGGCTACCTAAAGGAGGGATCCTCTCAGTGGACCAACTCTGCCCTCAACATCGGAAGCACCTCTAGCTCCGATTCAGAGATGCCACCTCAAGATGCCTGGCACTTTGCTCCTCAAGTGCATATAGCAGCTGCCCCTTGCTGGGTCCCCTGCAAATCCTGACTCTTCCCAAAATTCTCCCTAGCTGCATCGCTTACTTCCAGGATGTGGATGTGCATCTGCATGGAGAGCTCTGGGAGGAGAAGAGGAGGTACATTGATACCCTCTTTTAGACCAACTTCGTTAGGTCTGCCTGGGTCTCCTAGAAATGTAAAGCCAGCAGGGGAATAGAATATTAGGGAGGCTGAGGAAAGGAGAACAGAAGCCCCCTTACCTGCCTACCTCCAGTTTCCCCTCACATGGGTAGGCCCTCCCAAGGACTCTCTCTGGGCAGCACAGGTGTCCTGTCTCACCTGGAGGTGTCAGGACCCGAGCCTGCCTCAGGTGGCCAGTACCCATAGGAAAGATCAGTGCTCCAGCCCTTGCTCAATTTCTGATTTTCTAAGTTGCAAGCGAGCGCCTCTCATTTCACCTCTTCTCCCAGCCCCTCGCCACACCCAGTGGGCATACAACTACTAAGTGCCTGGTTCCACTCCCCAGTCACCCTGCCTCTGAGTTGGCATCATTTTGCCCCCTCCTTCCTGCCAGTCAGAATTCTTAGGAAGTTCCACCCCACCAGCCCTGTCTACCCGAACAAATGCCTGAGGGTCTCGATTCTGCACAGTCCACTCTGTTACTGTCTGCGGAAAACCCACCATCTTGCCCCCACCCATTTATTTACACGGTCGCCCAGGTCAGGTGCCATCGGAATTAACTCAAGGGGGAAAGGAAACACCATTTACCTCTGTCTGGTATGGCCAACTGACTCCACTCGCTCTCACAGCTGCCTGGGAACTACCACTTTTTCATGTCTTTTTACTTGTGATGAAGCTGTCCCTTCGGCCTAGAACTACTTCATCCACCCCACTCACTCTCAGGGCCCAGATGTGGAGGCTCCAGCTGGGCATAGAATGAGACCTAGGGAGGTAGCCAGAGCAGCTGGGACCCAGGGCACAAGCCATAAGGCTACCACCCAGACTGGAATGAAGAAAGGTGCCAGGCTATGCTGGAGGGAGAGCTGGGAAAAGACCTGGGGTCCTGGGACTGGGGATCAAGGCAATGGAGGGCACCAGCCAGGCCCAAGCCTGGCGAGCTCAGGTGACGCCAGAGCAGCGCTGACTCCATGGCTCAACACCCTGTGCTGGTTCATCTGTGTACCTTTTGTGCCAAGAGCTCTCACTTACTAGCTCAGACAGGCGTGCCCTGAGTCCATGCTCTGCAAGGGCCCAGGAACAACATCTCACAAGACCACTGCATCCAAAGCCACAAGGTTCCGAGGAAAGAGTTCCCACTGTGATCCCGGCTTAGTGGAACTGGCGGCAGCAAAGGTGCATATTTCCATGGAGTATACCAGAAGACAACACTGAAGACAGCCAACAACTTTAGGCTCAAGCGGAATTTCTTTTTGCTTCTTCCATGATCCATTCAGTGGTAGGTCCCAAACCAGTCTGAGACTTGCTGCCAAACATCTTCCATAAGGATGTGTAGGGTAGGGTTGCCAAATGCTAGAAATCTCCTTTTTTGGAGAGAGGGGGTACCAGTCACTTTTCCTCCTCTGAGTTCTGGGAAATTGTCTCTCCCATTTGTATTTGTCTCCGTAAGCACCTTAGGAGTGCCTGGGGGGGCGCTCCAGGGTTGTATGCAGGTGGGAAATGCCAGGTTCTGAACCCAGAACCCCCACTCCCTTAAACGGAAAACAGGAAGGGAAGATACAGCCTTCACCTGGAAGGAAGAGAGGGGCCTAGGCCGAGCTTGTGGAGGGGGGAGTGGCAGCTCCTCCCATCCCTGCCTTTCTCCCTTGCCCACAGCAGAGGCTCAAGCCCCACTGGTTACACTGAGAGTCAGGAACCCCCCATCTTAGTCCCAGCTCTGCTACTAAGTAGCAGCGTAACCTCAGACAAGTCACTTCTTCTCTCTGGGCTTCATTTTTCCACTCTATAAAAATGAAGGTTAATACTCCAGTATTTCCAGCATTCCGCCAACATGTGGCCTGGCAGTGCCGGTAAGCTAAAAACAAAAGCCACTTCTTGATCAGCAAGCACTGCCACGTGCCAGGCACCGTGCTAGGTACTTCGCATCTGCTCTCTCCTGCAACTCCCAAACGGACTCTTTAAGGTGGGTATTATTGACCTACTTTACAAAAGAAAATTGAGGTTCGAAGAGCTTAATTAAGTTCCCCAGAGTCCATCCCTACTGCCGAGTTCCAAAGCCTTTTCCACGCTGACACGTTCTGCCCTGGAGAGGCCTGCATTCCTTGCTGTGGGTTCCAGGGTTGTGGGGCTGAGTCTGAGGAAGAAGCCATGTCAGCCAACAGAGCCTCAGCATCCTGTCAAAAATAGTACCTGCCCTGCCTTGGTCTGGGGAAGCCAGGAGGGCGGTAAGATCTCAAGGAAGGGAAACTGTGAGAAGCTTCTTGGATGGAGGAAATTATTATTTCACACAGCTCGGGCTATTAGGAAAGTAAAGACACGGTGCCTGCTTCGGATGGGAGTGGAGGGGCTTGCATCGAGGCTGGAGAGACAGGAAACCGCCAAGGCGGTGGGGCAGCGCAAGGTTAAGAGGTAGGAAAGGAGGGGGCAGCTCTCAGGCAAAGGCGGCTTCTTGGGGAGACGACCCGTTCCCTTCCTTGTACCTCAGATCTCTCCTCTGAAACAGACACCCTGTCTCCACCCTTCTCCCCGGACCTGATATCCTTCTCTGCTATACCAGCAACAGCAGACCCCAGCCTTCATCATACAGGCACCCCAGTATCCCGTCTGGGACCTGCCCAGACAGAGTAGGGGCTCAGCAAACGTTTGGGGAATTACTGGATCAAAAGAAAGCTCCCCCCAAGGAAGAGGTGTGTTCAGAGTAGGGGCCCAGCAGGATATGTACATTCCTGGCAAGAAGGGACCTACCTGCCTACAGCCAGAAAAGAAGTTTTTGGCCAAAGGCAGAGGAAGGGGGAGGGGGTGTCTAGGTGTGAGGAGGGTACCTACACAGAAATGAACAGGGGCAGGCCCCTTTACAAGTGGGGCCCAGCCTATCCTGCCACAGGCATTCTCCAGCATTGGTGTCAGGCCCTCCCTCCCCAGGGCTCAGGGGTTCCCCAACTCCATAACTTCTGGGAAGCCTGCCCAGGACTTGGAGAAGGATAGAAAACCCCACCCAGGCACCCAGCGCTTAGTGCCAGGAGAGAAGGTTCCTGTGTTCTCCCCCAATTTAGTGCCAAGGCTGGAGCCAGGGTAAAGGAGGGCCTGAGGGTCTAGGAGGAGAGATTCGGATCTCACCCTGGGCCTGGGTGTTTAGGGGGAGTGGAGGCACCCACAATGCCACCTCCTCCCCATGCCACCTTGTCCCGCAGACTAGAGTGTGAGCGACGTCAGATGGGGAACTGCCAACTCACAGACTTTTGAAAGACTCAGATCTAAGGGCACCCTGGGAGCCAGCAAGCTGTGCAGGTGCACAGCCCAGCCCCTGTGCCCTCCCTCCAGCCACCAGGTAACAAAGAGCCCAGAACCCACGACAAGACAAAGTTTCTCAAGTTAAAAAAAAAAAGCTTGCATACTTCCCCGCAGGGGTTTTCAGCAGAGGTTTTCCGAGGGAAGCCGGTGGCTACCATTTAGGCAGCTCCTTCCAGCTAGGCCCGGCCTTTCGCCTCTGCACCTACTGGCTGGTTCACCAGGGGTTGGGGTCGGTTCAGTCAGGGCCTCACAAGAGGCCGTTCAGTCCCGGTTCTCCACGCAAAGCGCGCTTCTGGGTTCGGCGGTGGGACGGGTGTAGATAGACCTTCCCGTAGCTACAGGCCAAACAGACTGCTGCTCCCGCTGCTCCTTCTTTCTGAGTGGGAGAAGGGGCACTAGGGCCAACCCTAGCAACTGTCCCCTTAAGCTGTGCTACTGCGACCCTCAGTCCCAGACCTGACACAGTTCGGCAGGGACGAATCCAGGCGGGTGCCCTGAAACCGGGGTGAAGATGCTGAAGTTCAGGTAAAACCCGCATTGGCCAAAATGCTCTTGGGTTTTCTTGGGAATCGCCCATGTGGCAGCTTCAGACTCGGATTTGCTCCAGGAGGGCCCCTACCCCTATCCCCAGCTCTGGGCACCACGGTCCATCGGCAGGGACACCGGGCGCCGGGGGGCCAGACACGCGGGGATCTCCGGATGCCTTAAAACTAGCCGCCGAGCGAGGAAACCGGCCAGCAGGAGGGTGGCGAGAGGGACCAGGGTGAAAAGAGAGGAGCGGGGCGCTCTCCGGGCTCTGGGTTCCCGTATCCTTTTTCTCCCAACCTAGAGAGTCGGGGTGGGTGGGAAGCGGGTGAGCGGCTGTGTTCAGGAGGTCGCCCCAGTTCGGGGAGAGAGGGGATCCGCCGATGTCGGGTCTCTGCCTCAGAATCCGCGTCCCGCGAAATTGCACAGTTCTTTAACCATGCAGCCAGCACCCCAGATCGCTCCGGGCGCCCCGCATTCTAGCACCGTAGGCTTTGCTCTGGAGCAACCCAAGGAAGTTAGTTTGGCGTTGACCGGGAGCGCGAGGCTTGAGCGCCGCGGGTCAGAGAGGTGCTGGGGGGGCACTGTCCAGGCGAGACGCTAGAGTCCTCAGTCAGCGGGGGCGCTCCTGCTTGGTCCCTCCAGGATACTTCCCCGGTGGCCTCCGACCCCCGCTGCTGCCCTCTCTGCTCCTCCTACACGACGGAGCGAGGGCTCTCCCCAAAAGGGGTCAGTAGGGTTATCGGCCAGATCGCTCCCCTACCCTTCACCGTCGGCGCACAAAATCACAGGCGCCGTTTCCAGACGCTCTTAAGTGCCCAAGAAGTTTTCCGCTCAGTCTCCGCGCCGACTGAGTGATGGGAAGAAGGGCTTGACTGGCTCGGGCACTTCCGAGGTGCGACCTCAGCAAGACGAGTCCCCTCCTCACCTGACGCGACGCGGCGGGTAGGACCGCCGTCCCCACCCCCTCCCCGCTTCCCCCACGTCCATCTGCCTCCGGCGCGTCTTGGGGGAGTCCCTCACGGACTGGGGTTGGGGGAGCCTACTTCACCACTTCCCTTCCCAGCTCAGGGAAGCCCGGGCCGGGAAGTATTCTTTGTCTGACTCGGGGCAGGGGGGTCGTGCCCCCCTTACACCCCATTCCCAGCGGCCAGGCCCGGAGGGGGCGGGGCCCAGATTCTTGGGGAAGGGCGGGCCTCGGTGGCCTCTCCAGCCGCCCCCCGGGCCGGCCTCTCGCTACCCCCACCCCCGCCGCGCCGTAGTCCCCACCTGTTCCCAAGGCAGCTCCAGCCCGCGGGGCCCGGCCGGGGGCGGGGTGTCGCGGCTGCGCTGGGTCAGTGCGCCGCGGCCAGCCCTGGCTGGAACAAAGTACGCCGGTCAGGGCCCGGCTCCTCCCCGCGCGTCTCGGGCGGGCAGTTTGCAAACACAAAGTGAGCCAGTGAGCGGGCGAGAGAGTGCGCGAGCTAGGGAGTTGGTCTGGTCGGCGGCCCAGCCCCCACCCGCGTTCCCGGGCCCGACCCGCCACCTACCTGTCCGGCCCGGCCGCTCCGTGCGGGCTCCGGCCCGTCAGCCCACGCGGGACATGGGGCTCGCTCCGGTCGCAGCCTGGGCCCGCCGCCGCCCCCCGGGGCTGCCCCTCCGCGCCGCCCCGCGCCGCGCAGCTCCCGGGCGTGCTCCTTGCGCGCCGCGCCGACCGCCGCGCGCCTTAGCCCCGCCGGGGCATCGCACTTTGTGGGCGGCTCGGCTCGCTCCAGCTCCGCTCCTCCTTCCCGGTCCTTCCGCGACGCTAGTTAGCTCGCTCCGGCTGCTGGGCTCCCGGACCCCGGCGTCCCCGCCCCCGGCCCAGCCCTGGTTCCGGCCCGGGCTCCTCCCCGCCGCGCCGCCGCCGCCTGCGCCGCGCCCTCCTTGCGGGCTGGGGGCTCCGTCCCGGCCGCCGGCCGTACAGTCCGCTCGGCAGGGGCGGCCGGCTGCGGACTCCGAGGGGCTGCGACTGAGCCTGGGATGCGAGTGGCTGCGAGCGGGCGGCGCGCGGGCGGGGGAGGAGGAGGGCTGGAGGGAAGGAGGGAGCGCGCGGAGAGCGAGGGAGGAGGGAGCGAGGGAGCGAGCGGCGGAGGGAGGGGAGAACAACTTCTAGTGCTACCATAATTCGCCTAAAGCAGGTGCAGCAACTTTCACCCCGCGAGGCAGCCAGCCGAGAGCGAGAGAAGACCACGTGGACCAAACTTTAGGGGAGGAAAAATGGGGTCGTGGGGAGAAGACGTGGGGCTACGGATCTGAAAAAGGGGGTCGGTGGAGAGACTTCAGGGATTCCGCCAGTCCTCGGACTAACCCTGTGGCGCTCTTTGCAAATCCTCTCCTTACCCTGGAGTCTGGAGGTACGGCCAGTCCTGCTCCCACACGGTTCACTGGTTCCCGGCGGGCTGCGCCCGGCGCAGGGAGTGGCCAGGGGCCCAGAGACCGGAGCCGGCGTCCGGCCCCGGCCCTGCCCGGCCTCCCTCCTGCTCCCCGCCGTGTGGGGACTGGGGGTGGGCTTTCTGAACCGGGGACGGGGGGCGGGGAGGCTCCTTCTGCGCTTTGTGAACAGTCACCCCCGGGCGCGCGCTGCCTCCTCCTGAAGAAGGGGAATTTCCCAGAAAGTGCTCCGCGAGCCAGTGAAGAAGCGGCCCAAGGCCGAGCCACGAGGGCAAAGCGAAGTGCAAAGTCGAGACAATTACCTGGACAAATTAGATTGTAAACAAAAGTCAGCGTCTTTGAATACCGCTTTGCCGGGGGACGGAGGGATTGTGATGCTGGCGGCGGTGGTGTGTTTGGGTTGGGAGGGGGAAGTCCGGGTGAGGAAAGGCCCGCGATCCGAGGGGAAGGGCTATGTTGGTAGCAGATGCCCCACTCCGAGATTCGTGGAAATCTCAGTAAATCCTCCCTCCCACCCCCCACCCCGGAAACATCTCCCGTCTGTCTGTATTGAGGGTGGGGAGAAGTGAGGGATGCCTCAGGGATCCTCAAGGAGCGCCCCCACCCAGCCCAGTGATGCCAGGGCCCCGTGACCAGGGGAGGACTCTGCTGTGGGATCAGGGCAGGAAGCCAGTGGCTCTTGAAGGCTCTTCTGGCCCCAAATCGCCTGAGGCAGGTGGACAAGGGGCAGACAGAGAATGCCCCTGTGGACTGTGAACTGTTGGGGATGGCGGGGGTAGCTGCAAGAATTGATGCTTAGTTGCCTGGGGAGAGAGGCCTTTTTGGAAGAGTAGGCCCTTCTAATGGGGCTTGAAAGAAAGGGGGCTCAGAGAGGAGGCTCCCTCTTGGATTGTTCTCTGTCACTTATTCGGACCATTTTCTGTGGGTGCAATAGCCTAAAGTAGTTGTAATGTTGGTGATACCTGCCCAGGTCCAGATCTTATGTATTTGCCCAGTTGGGCAGGTGCGACAGGCATATTTAGGTCCTGCTGGAGCCTTTCAGATATCTAGACGTGACATTGTGTGCTCTAAGTACCACTTATTTGGCTATCACAGTGTCCTTTCCAGTGTAGCAATAGCAGTAGCAATAAGGCTAAAATATCAGCTAACATTTGAGTTGAACCACATGCTGGGCACACTGACTAGTTTAGTCTTCACAATAACCCCATGAGGTAAATAGTTCTATTATCTCCATTTTACAGAGGAGGAAATAGAGGCATAAAAAGATCAAGTCACTTGCCTACATTTACCCAGCAGGTAAATGATGGAGCCAGATTCCAGCCAGAGCCACGTCAGGGAGGACAGGGAAGAAGCTCATGGAGGTCTTTAAAGTGGCGCTGCCTGCTTGTGGGTTACCTGAGGAGGAGGATGTTTTGGGAGGAAGTCCTTGGTCATATGATTCGATTTATCTTGTGTGGAGATCCAGCTCTGGTGGAAGTCATAGAGTGGCAGGTCCCTGTGTCAGGTCAGCCGGGCCAGTGACCATGCCCTCAGCCCTCCCTCCCAGCCTCCCTGCTGTAAAGGCTGAGGGTAGGATGCGGACTAGGGACCTCGGCCACAAAAGAGGGGATTTCTGCAGGGGACTTGGAATGAGGTGACCTCCAATGGGCCTCTCCAGCCCTTTTCTGGTTGGTTCTCGTTCCCACTGCTCCTGTCCCGTTGTCTCCCTGTAGCAGCCCTCCATGCCACACATGTGGGCTCACGTGCCCAAAGGGATTGCCCTGGGGAGTGCTTTTGCTCTCATTTCAGTTTATCCCTCTTCTCTGGGCCAGCTCTGTTCCCAGGACTCTGTGAGTCACAGTGGAGGGCCCAATGGGGTCAAAAGACTCAGTCTTGTCCTCAACTAAAGGGTATGTTAGTGAAGAAAACAAAGCTTCCCCAAAGAAAGATACAGAACAAATGCCCCCAAATCAAAGAAGACAGTCCAAAGCCCTTCTTCCTGATGGAAGAACTTCGTAAAAAGGCTCAAAAGAGTAGCCCTTGCCTCCCAAGGGGGAGTAACTGGGAGCAGGCAGGAGGGTCCCTTTCTGTCCTTGTTCCTTCACAGGATTCAGGATGGGTACAGGAGCTTGGTGGTGGCAGGAACCGAGGCTCCTGGCCCTACCTTACTAGGGAGACCATGGTTAAGAGCACAGGGGCTGAAGTCAGGCTGCCTTGGGTCGAAACTCAGCTTCTGTCACCAGTGTGTGACCTGGGCAAGTTACATAATGTCTGAGCCTCAGTCTCCTCACCCACAAAATTGGGAGAATGCCTCCTGGGGTGGTTGGAGGGGTAGCATGAGAAAGCATGGGCAAAGCACCTAGCCTGGTGGCCTGCTCTTCAGTGCTTTCCATAAATGCTTATTTTCCCTTTTGTGAGTCCCAGTTTCTTCACTTAAAAATGTGAAATACTGACCTCACCTCACAAAGCTGCAAATCTAAGAGTTACCACGTATTAAATGTCTGCTGTGTGCCAGGCCCTTGAGTACTGTGCCATTCAGCTTTATCGCCCCAGCTCTGGTGGCTCTTCTCCCCATTTTACAGGTGGGCCTCAGCAAGGTCCGCTAACTTGCCTAGGTCAGTAGCGAGGAGGTGGTGCAACAAGGACTTGCTCCCAGGCCTTCCTGTGCTGAAGCAGATGCCCTTTCCCAGGATTAGCTGACTCTCTGGGGCATGAAGCGGGCTAGTGGGTGAGCTTGTTCCTAGTAGCAGGCCTGACACCCGAGGTTGTGGTATGTGCCTCTAGAAACATTAGTCTAGTCCTACAGTCCCAACATACCTAGGCCCAGACATTTTCTGTTTCCATTCATCTGGTTGCTAGAATCTTACTTTTTTTCCCCAAAAAGTTTTTTTTTTTGTTATTAAAGAATAAATCTTTATCAGTATAATGTAGCAACTCCACTCCTAAGTATATACCAACAGAAATGTATGCATATATATGTTCACCAAAAGGCATACACTAGCATGCAATGCCATCTGTTCGGGTGTGCCGACTATTCACGGTGGCTGTCAGTAGTGGAATAGGTAAGTAAATCATGGTCTTCTCATATGTGGGCTAATACTTGGCGATGAGAAGGAATAAGCCATGCCACACACAGCCCAGAGGAATCTCACAAACAATGTTAAGCATAAAAGCCAGACACAAAAGAAAACACAGAGTATGATTGCATTGATCTGAAATTCTAAGACTGATCAAATTAATTGATGATGTTAGAACTCAGGAGAATGGCTAGTTTAGGTGAGGGAGTGGCTGGGAGGGACATGGGGATGGTTTCTGGGGGTCTGGGAATGTTCTGTCTTTTGAATTTGGGAGTTGGGTACATGGGTATGTGCAGTTTGTGAACATTAATTGAGCTGTAAGTACACTTATGATTTCTGTACCTTTCCTTACGCTTAAAAATAAAAAATTTAAAAATCATTGCTGATGTAGCTGAGGTCCTTCTCAAATCCATCCCTCTCTCTCTTTGTCCATCCTTCCCTTGCCCTAGGTAACCAGTTTCCTGAAATCGGTCTTCCCAGGTAAGTTTTATACTCTTAGTCCTTTAGTATTGCTTGGCTATCTTAAAATTTTAAATAAAAAGTATCCTGCTGCTGCTTGCTTTTACTTGTTTTTTACTCAGCTGCATGTTGCCAACATGAATGTCTACATATTTGTTTGTTGCGTGTATCTCTAGGTCGTTTCTTTCCCAGGCTGCTGAAGAGCATTCCAGAAGATGTGTGTGTCCCTATTTTGTTACCCAGCCTTCTGTGGATGGGCAGTTAGATTGTGGCCAATGTTTGGCTACTGCAGTCTCCTTGCTGCAGTGGGCTTCCTTCTGTGAACCCCCCCCACACACACACACAAACACACTTTGCTTTCCCTTCCCCTTTCGGAATCTTCTGCCCTCCCATCTCCCACCTGTTCCTCCCTACTCTACTTCCCAATCTTTCTGACTCAGAAAGACTCAGGGTCTGTGCTGAATGGAGGTGAGGGAGGGACAGGAAGGGGACAGCCTTTTCCTCTTCCACAGAGGTCCCTGTTCCCCTAGATCAATCATGATTTAAACAAAGAAATACTTCATAAGGGTTGCTATCTTAATGAGCTGTGCCAGGAACTTTCAAGGCACTCTTTAGACTCCCCCCTTTTTAAAAGAGGGCGTTCCTAACCTGGGGGGAGGCTTATCAGTTAGAGGACCATGGTAGTGTGGGGAGCTGTCCCAGGGGCATGGAAGAGAGGTTACCTAGGACTGGGGCCGGGGCTAGGTTGCCTTTCTAGGTGCAGCTCTGGCTGGGTGCCTGGGTGCCTGGGCCCTGGGAGATGTTTGCAGGCCCTCCTGCAGTCACTTTTAGGGACTCAGAGACTCAGGCCTTGTCTACAGGGTGTTGGGTTTGAGACTTTGGGCTGATTGGTGGAAAATCAGTCATTAAAGATCAGGAAATGAATAATAACTTGACAAGCAGTGAGCAATTTTCCATTAGTTTGAACACAGCATCTTTGGGTCAAATGAGATCCCTCCATGGAGGGAATTTCTGTGCTGGAAGAGAGCACAGGCATGGACCAAGGGAGCAGACCCAGCACATTACCCCTCCCCCCATGCACTGCACCCAGCCATTTGTGGGAGTGGGTGCTGGGGGTGCATGAGGGTGGTGAAAGGCCCAGGAGTGGGCACAAGAGGACAGAACCCTTTCTTTCTTCTTCTAGTTCTTCCTCATCTTTTAAGAGTTATCTTCCTCCTTTGTGAAGACTCTTGAATTTAAATCCCAATTCTGTCACCTTCTAGCCCCAAATACTGAAGCAAGGGGCTTAACCTTAGTTTATTCACCTGCAGGATGGGAAGAAAGATGAAGGTCTGGCAGAGAGGTGGTGAGGAACGTTCTGCTCAGTGTGGGCATTGAATAGACTGTAGCGACTGCTCGTGTTTCTCCATTCCCCCAGCCCACGCCTCCCTCTCTCCCTCTCCTCTTCAGCACTCGGTGTGTGTCGCTGACGTTACAATGTGTTGTTGCCTAACTCACTTTATAATCACCCAGTGACTTTTAACACATTGTGTTGTTTGTTAACTGTTTAGCCATTTTGTGCCTCATTTCTCCAAGTAGATAATAAACTCCTGAGGTCAGGGGCCCATGATTTTAGTCATTTTGGGACTTCCCATCTCATCCAGCTTAGTATCTTTTGCATAGTAGGTACGCAGTAAATGCATGTTGATTTGATTTGTGTTGATTATGATTTGATATTTTAGAGCAAAGTTAAAAAAAAAATAGCCTGATACCTCAGGGTAAGTTGGTGTCCTACAGGTATCAGCTGAAGGTTGTAGAACATACACAATGACTGTCTTCATCGATTGCAAGGAAAGAGCTGGAGGTCTGGGAAACTTGGATAGAAAACCGGACAACACAGCAACCTCACTCCCGCAGAGCCCTTCCCTCCTCCCAGGGCGCTGTGCCTCCCATGCTCACCATTCCTCCTGGCTCCCGTTCTGTTTCTTCCCTAGGGATGCCTTCGGTGCTTAGCAAGGGAAGCAATCCTTCCATGGAACCGCGAAGGCTGGGGGCTTGGGGTCTCAGCTGCTGGCACTGGAGGGCGAGGTGGGATGTGAAGGCGGAAAATCAAAGCCCAGGTGGACTCACTCTGAAAACGGCCACCTATCAAGCATCTACTGTTCACCATCACTTTTTATATGTATCGCTAAGCCCCATAATGCTTTTTTTTCTTTCTAAGAGAAAGCAGTACCCCAAATGTCAGAGGCAATGAATGTAGGGTGACTATAAGGGAAGATAAGAGTCTTTATCCATCCCTTATTGTGTGTGGCATCTGTCTGGGCCCATGCAGTGGGGCTCACACCTTTCCTGGGGCTTCCGCACGCTGCTCCGAGTCATTCTGTGCCGGGCCTAGACTTCAGGTCCCACCTCCTTCCCAGTTCTCTCGCACCCCCTCTTCCTTCTGGCTTTCCCCACATCCCCTAGGGTCCTCTTTCCTCCTGTCCCCTCTGCTCTTGACCCCTGGCCCTCCAGCCCTTGAGACCTCTCTCATGATGGTTAGGCAGCAGGAAGTGCCAGGAGCAGGCAGCTGAGGGCAGACTGAGGCCGGATCTTGATTCGAGAACCACCTGTGCACCAGGCACTGCTAAGCATACTTCACACGTGACCCCTTTCACCTCCAGACAGCCCTCAGAGGTGATGCAATACATGCTGTTGGTACCCTGTCCATGTGTCCTCACCTGGACCACTTACATCTCTAAGGCTTTCAATCACCAGTGCTTGTTTTTCTCCCCTGAAGATTCCCCCCCCAGGTATGAGAGCCCACTCTGCCAATGTGTGGGAGACCAGAAGAGCCAGAGAATTAACACTTTCTGGGAGAGCCCTCCACCCGTAGCTGATGGGAACTGGTATATAAATACCCTCAATCCCTCAGTCCCCTGGTGGGATAACTCCACAGCACGTGTTGCCTGTGCACTACTCCCAGGGCTTCCTCAACAGGGTCCAGCTATCCTAGTAACTGGCTTGATAACACGTACCTTAGTGCCTGCCTGCTTTTTCTTGTCTTCCTCCCCACTTCTCTACTGGTATTTTCTTCACGTCCTAAATCAATCATGTGCAATGGGATAGTTGTCTTGGGGCTGCTTCTGTGGGATCCCAGCCTAAGTCAGGTTGCTACTATTATTATCCTCATTCTGCAAATGACAAAACCAAAGCTCAGAGAGGTTAAAACTCACACACAGTTCCACAATTGCATAAGTGGAGTGGCTTTCATACCCTGGCTTGCTACAAACCAGAGTGATCACTGCGTCACTCTGCCGTATGGCTTCTTGAGGGCTCTTTCCCCATCAAGAAGTCTGGTTCAAGGCCATTCCCCTTGGCCTCTTGCCTTGAGAGATGGGAAGTGAGGAGCAGGAGGTGTCAGGTGTACACAGGCTGGAAGTGGGGGGATTTCAAGCCCTCTCTGCCCCCCTGAGAGCCACCGCCAGCTCTCATAGCCAGTCCCTGGATCGCAGACAGAAAGAAAACAGTGGACACCTACAGCGCTGGAGATGCGATGAATGGAAAAAAGTGAAAGCCATCTGACGGGCTGAAAATGAAGAGGACCGAGCCAGGAAGAGAGCAGGCTCGGGGCTGAGGAATCTTTCTGAGCCTCTGCAGTGCACGGTAGCCGCTAACTAAAGCAGGAGGGACGGAGGTGAGAGACAGGAAAGGGATGGTGAAATTTGCTCAGCCTAGCAGTGTGGAAAGTCCCCGTGCCTTAGGAGCAAGGCAGAAAATGGCCTGCCTCTTTTGTGAGCATGAACATGGGCACCTTGGGGCAGGGAAGACCTGATCCCCCTGAAGACCAAATTTACCTGGAGAAGACATCTGGAAATTTCCTACTTGTTTGGTTTTCGTGATACCTTTGTCTTAGTTGAGCTTCTCCCAGAAGCAGACTCTGAGACTAGGATTCAAGCACGAGTGGTTTACTGGGAGGTGTCCCAGAGAGGCCACAGGGCAGTGGGGCCGTGAGAAGGACAGGAAAACAGCCAGTATAGCGGGGGTTACCGGGAAAGCTACCACTGAGCAAGAGGAGGGCAATCCTGTGGGGGACTCCAGGATGTGTGAAACACACCTCAACTTAACCAGACCCCAGGGCAAGGGAGCTGGGGTACTCATCCACCAGCTCCCCCCGGGTCGCCGGTGGAGGCCTGTTTCCAGGCACATTAGCTCTCCGCACTTCCGGCTCGCCCTGGGCTGGAGCCAAGGGTGTTTCCATGGCCAGGAAAAAGCCCTCAGGCAAAGAGCAGGTGTTGGCAGTAAGCAGCCTTCTACATTTAGAGACAAATGCTGAGAGACGCGGGCCAGGTGCCAGTGTCTGCCGCGCTCTGCCCTCCTGTTTTCTTCCTTAACTTATCATGTGCCTTTGCGGGTTCATCTCATCTCCCACATTCCCCTCTTAAGCGCTTGGTCTTCTCAAGGCTTCAGACTTGCCCCATTGCTCCCTCACTCTACCTGTCCTCTTGGACAAACCCGCCTACTCTCACGGCTTCAACTACCACTTGTGAGTGAGTGGCTTCCTGTACGATCCCTGTCTGGGACCTGGATCACTTGCCCGTGTCTGCGGGCCTCCAGCGATGGCATCTGCAACTCAGCGTGTCCCAGGCCCAAATCATCATCTTTATCCAAAACATGCCCTACCTCTGCATTTGCCCCCCCCACTGGTGGCACCGTGATCCACCCCATCACTCTAGAAACTGGGATCACCCCTTGAATCTCTCTACCCCAAGACCTGTGGATGTGGCTTCCAAAGCATTTCTCAGAGCCATCCCCTCCTCTTTGGTCCTTCTCTCACTGCCATTGGTTGGAATCCTCATCATCTTCCACTGGGAGTATTCCAGTCGCCTCCTTACTGGCCTCCTCCCTTCCAGCTTGATCCCCTCCCTGAGCCTCCCTCCACGATGATGAAAAAGTTCTATCCAAGGTGCCGACCTGAACTTGTCATGCTCTGCTCAAGACCCAGTCCAAATTCAAGCACCTTGGCCTCGTGCACAAGGCACAAGGTGTCCTTTCCTGAACCTACAATTCCATCCCTGGCCACTCCCAACTCTGCCACCTGGGACTTGTGGCATGTGTTGTGTGCTTTCGTGCAGCTGGGCTTCCTCTCATGTCGTGCCCTCTGCGTGGAATATCTTTTCTCCCCTCTGCTTTTACTGCTAACTCAAAGACCAAGCTCAGATGGCACCTCTTCTTGGAAGTCTTCCCTGGATGCCCCAGGCTGAATGAGACACTCTTCTTTTGTGCTCTTGTATCATTGCAAGCATCAGAAAATCCACTTCAAATGGGCTTAAATAACTATGGAAGTTGACTGACTCCTGCACCCGAAAATCAAGGCCGTAGGGCTCGCTGCAGGTGATGCATGATCCGGGGGCTTGAGTGATGGCCTTGCGTTCTCCACATTGCTTAACTCTGCCTTTCCCTGCATGGGCTTTATTCTCAGAGTCCTTGGAGGGAGTCCCATCAGCTTCAGACTGAATTCTGTCCAATTCAGTCCAGTGAATTATTCAGGCAAACACTGGCTTATGTGGACCTAAGAACTTACTGCTCCTCTCCAAGCCAATCAAAATGGCCAAGGGCTTACAGTGTTCGACTGCAGGAGTTGGCCAACTGTGGCCAAATCCTGCCTACCACTTGTTTCTGTAAATAAAGTTGAACTGGACACAGCCATGCCCATTTGTTTATGTGTGTCTATGGCTGTTTTTGTGCTACAATGGCAGAGTTGAGTATTGGAGGCAAAGACCAGCACACTTTTTCTGCAAAGGGACAGATAGTAAATATTTTGAGCTTTGCAGGCCAAGAGGCAAAATTGAGAATATTACATAGGGATTTATATAATAAGAGAGTAAACAATGTTCTACAAAATTTTCATTGATGAAATTACAATAATTGAGTACAATTTTTTGTAACACAGCTTTACCAATGAGAAGAATGGAATCTGGAGGGAGAGGATAACATCTTGCTTAATTGGGGTTCAAAGTTAAGGCTCCCTATTATCAAGTCAATGGCAAATGTTCATCTATAAAAACCATGCTTAGCTCACAGACCATACAAAAACAGGCAGGATTTGGTCTGTGAGCCACAGTTTGCAGACCCCTGAATTAAATCAGACCATTTCAGAGCTAAGGGAAGAAGCATGGGAAGCTGGAAAAGGACATGGCCAGTCACCCTGTGATGCTAGAGATGATATGGATGACACAAGTCTTTGTACATGATGCTACCTTTGTGATGGGCCATTCACAGTCAGCTCTGGGGGGCATTTTTGAGGCAAGCTCTTTGGGCCCCTTAATGCTGACAGCATCTCTATGAAGTAGGCAGGACAAGAATATTTTTGTGCTCTTTATAGGGGAAACTGAGGCTCACAGAGAAGTGGCTCATTTGAGGTTTTATAGCAAGGCCTTTCTCTGGAATGCCTTTGAGGATTCTAAGACACGGGCCTTAGAACATGTGCTTTGTTGACTAATTGAACAATTGTGGGATCCTCCAGTTGGGGGACAGGCTGGTCTGAACGTGGCCTGGGAGACCAGGTCTCCAGCTGGCCCTGTGACATTCAGTGGTCTACACAGATGGGGCTGGTCTACACAGCCTAGGAATCCAGTGCTGCTTCAAGAATCTCTGGGTGTAGGCCTGTCTCCCTTACAACTCCTCATGCGGGACAGGTGATACCAGCACAATGCGAGGAAGAAATCAGTCTTCAGGCAAGAATGCCCCCAACCACAAACAAGGAGTTTGACCCCTCACCTAACTGCCTCCAGCCTTCAGGCCTGGCCTCATCTGGGTCCCTGATGAGAAATCCTGGGTCCTGTGGACCAGGCTGTGGGCAGGGCTGCCCAAGGTCAGGGAGGGGTTCTGGGGGTAGAGAGAGTCAGCCAGATGTAAAGGAGGAATGCTGGGTTCCTTTCTAGGAGGAGGATATATAGATACTGAGCATGTGTGTGCTGGTGCTTACACACTCACAGACACACACATAGCTTCTTTGTACGCCCCTATCACACCCATCTTCACGATCAGGATCACGCACACATACATGCGCATTCCCTTGGCTTTCCACACTTACTTACACAGGCCCAAGCTCACACGGCATGTTCGTATATGCCTGTATTCGTTTCCTGGGGATGCTGTAACAAAGTATTACACACTGGGTAGCTTAAAAGAAATTTATTGTATTAATATCACAGTTTTGGAGGCTAGAAGTCCAAAACCAAGGTTCCTTCTGAGACCTGTAGGGGAGGATCTTTCCTAGCCTCCTGCCAGCTTCTGGTAGCCCAGGTGCTCTCCGGCTCACAGATGTGTCATACCGGTGTCTGCCTCTGTCTTCACACAGTGCTCTCTATCTTCAGGTTACATCCGCGATGATCCTATTTCCAAATGAAATTAATTTGAAGTGCTGGGGTTAGGACTTCAATATACCTTTTTGGAGAGAGGGCACAATTCAACTCACACCACCACCTATGGCCATAAAATCAAACAGGCACATACCATGCTCCCATAGTGACACGCAGACACACACACACACTCCCTCCATCTCCTAGTCTTACGTACAGCCCTACACACGCCCTCCTGCCCCAGCCCCACTCCCAGAGGCCACCTGTGCAGTTCATGCTCCGAGACTCGGCACATTTGCAGCCTCGCACTTGGCCCCTGCGTGGGCAACCCCTTGGCCCCAGCCTCGCACTTGGCCCCCCCATCTCATCGTCTCCCGCCCACGCAGTGTCTCCCCTTCTGACTCCTCCACCCAGCTCACCAGTCCCCCCACCAACCCTCCTGGCGGGGAGGCAGCACATTGGCTCTGTCCCTCCCCAGCAGGGCACCAGGTGGCTCTTGCCCTCTGGAATGCTGTCCCCCACAAGCCTGCCTCCTGAGCAGGCTCCCACTCTTTCCTCTCAGGGGCAGAAAGACAGACACACACATGCACCCTCGCACTCGCACACGCACCCCCCCCCCAGCAGCCCCACGGCAGCAGTCTGTCTGTTCCTCATTATGGGCCAATGCGCCTGTTTACTCACCCAGCTGGAGATGGTTAGAGAGTGATAAATAATGAAAGAGAAAACAGGCTTTTCCCCTCTGTGGCTTCTATTTATGTAACATGTGTCACTGCGCATTCACAGACTTTGTTTCGGAGCTGGTTGCAGGAAATAGTTTATTTTTTCCGGACAGTGGCTTAGGGGGGTGGGGTGGGGGCCAAGGTTTGGGTTTCTGGTCTCACGCCCATGGGAGTTTCGGCGATCTGGCTCCCAGAGTCCTCCTCCTCCTCCTCCTCTCCCCGCCTCCCTGGGGGCAGACATCGGGGCTCAAGGCTACCTCAGAGTGGGGCTCTCCCACGGTGCAGATTTGGAAGGAGCTAGGGTGGTTGGGGGCCCCTCCCAGCTGCCTCTGAACCTCCCAAACAGATGGGCTTGTTTTAAGAGCCAGACAGCTTGAGGCTAGGACTCCCCGAGAGGAGGCAGTTGGACAAGGGGCTTCCTAGGTAGCCTGCACCTGTTACGGGGGAGGATGCAAAAGAATTAATTCTGTAAAATAAGAATAAAAAGACCCATACTGCATGTTCACTTAGCACTTTTATGTCCATGGTCTCTCTCAGGCCTTGCAGCTTTTAATCGTTGCTTCCCAGGTGAGGTAATTCGGGAGCGGCCTGCCATGGTCTGCCCACCTGCCCTCTTGGTGAGGACTCAGGACTTCAGACTCAGGCTGCCTCCTTGCTCCCAAGACACCTCCCTTGGTAAGGTTCTGGTCAACTGCACTCATGCTAAAGTGGTTATAAGGGTGTAGGGAGGGGTTGGATTATGGGGGGAGGTGAGCCATCCAAGATCTGAGAAGTGTCCCTGTCCCCATCCTTACCCAAACATCAAGGTGAGCCTTCTTTGGGTGATAAACCAAAGAAGCAGCAGAAAGTGGCCCTGCTCACCAATCCCCAGTGCAGGGATGCTCTTGCAGGGAGGGGAGTTTGAAGGCAACCTGCCCCCCACCTGATCCTGTCTCTCTGAATGCCAGGGCAGGGAGGCAGTGCCTTCTTTTGGCATGCAGCCCCAGTGGCATCCCAGGCCACCTGCTGGGGGAATCCTGAGGTAATGACCCTTGAGGAATGCAGAGCCCACTGTGGAAGATGGACCCAGAAGCCCCCAACTCCTGCAGACTGTGGGGGAGGAATGTATACAGGACGTGGGACCAAGGTTCGGGGCAGAATCCTGCCTAGTGGCCTCAGGGGTTCTTGCAGGGAGTATTCCACAAGGACCCCCTGGCTGGGGAGAGAAGAGGCCACATTCCCAAGACGAGGACATTAAACACCGTCTGACAAGTGTAGGAGGACACAGCATTGGCTCAGTGCAAAAGAGAAAGAGCACCAAGGAGATGATTTTCAAATTCACCTTCAAATTCGAATTCTCTAACCTTGAAAATCAGATTCATGAGGCAGCTTATTAAATGCTGACCCCCAGGTTGCTTCTCCTGGGGTGTTGATTCAGCAGGTGGGGGATGTCCAGGAATCAGCACGGTCAACAAGTTCCTGGGAATTCTGAGACTGGTGGCTTCTCAAAGGCTTGGAGACAACAGTGCCCTAAGTGGGCCCTAGAGGCCCCCACCCCAACACACGCAAAGATGAGATGAAAGCATCTTGGTTAGGTCAGGAGACAATTTGACTTCCCCCAAAGTGGGAATGAGTTGGTCAGAAGAATGATAAAATTTAGCTGGTTGGCAGGGAGAAAGGAGGGAAATTAGAATTTACCAACACCTATTTATTATGTGCCAAGCTGTTACATGACATTTTGTTTTGTTTTTTCATTTTTTTGAGATGGGGGTCTTGCTGTGTCACCCAGGCTGGAGTGCAGTGGCTGTTCACAGGCGTAGTCATAGCTCACTGCAGCCTCAAACTCCTGGGCTCAGGTGATCCTCCTGCCTTGGTCTCCCGAGTAGCTGTGACCACAGATACACACCACTGAGTCCAGCTGTAACATGACATTTTGACCTGGATGCTTTGACTTTCTGACATTCATGCCAATTTCTGGAACCTAAAACACCCATCGACATTCTGTCTTATTGACAAGTAATGATCAACAGACATACCCGCCTCATCTTGAGTCAAAAGTTTTTGTGTCAGTCGGGATGTTTTGCACATCTCAGAACGTGTACTCTGTGCCAGGCACTGTTTTCAGTGCTTTCCATGTATTGCTTTATTTTTACCACACCACAACACTGACAGGCAATATTAGTCCCATTTTACCGACGAGGACACCGAGGTTCAGAGAGGTTTAGTAACTTGCCTAAAGCCACGCAGCTGTGTCAGTCCAGGCAATGGGAAGAGTCAGTGCTCTTTTTACTGCTCCCAGGAGGAATCCTACTGAGGAGGTGGAGGGACCAAATCCGGATTCTGATGTTCAACTCTGTCTCCAAGTCTCCTTCCCTCCCACTCCGGAATGGCGAGGTGGGGAGGCAACCTTTCTGCCGCTCACCTGGCCCATCTGCCTTTGGGACCCTATGGATTCTCACAAGGCACACCCAGCTTGCACCCCAGGAAGCTGAGCACCTGGGGTCCTGGGCACTCCCTTCCACTTCAGTCCCTGGGGCACTTGTGGCTCTGAGGGGACCCAGAAGACAGGGACCATGTGAGGGAGGTTAAGAAGCACCCCTCCTGGGTTCCCAGGAGCCTCCAGCATCCCTGTCCCCTTGACAGGGTGGGTGTGTCATAAACTAGAGGGTAGGAGTGTGTGGGGACAGCGGGGCTGGCCAGATCTGCTGCCCTGGACGTTTGTCTGGGCTGTGGGCTGAGCCTGATTTCAAACACGTGGACTCACAGCAGCTTCACGGGGGCCCTGCCCTGACCCCCACACAGACACACGCCTGCACACACCTGCTCTCGCTTGCACACAGAGTCCCATTCATGAAAACCCAGACGAAGCTCTAGACTCTTGTGTCCCTGTGGACAAGGACATGGATAGTAAAATCCATTCTAAACCCCAGGTGCTCTGTACGTATTGGCTCTAAACTTCACGTTGCTCCTGCAGGGGAACTTTGATTATTTTCCTTCCCACCAACCTTATAGATGAGAAAAATGGGGCTCAGAAAAGCCAAGTGACTGGCCTGAGGCCACACAGCCACTCCATGGGAGAGCTGGGCTTGGGATCGGGCTCCATCTCATGCCAGGCTCACTGTGTCCCTTTCACCAGGCTGCTTTTCCTGCACCTCTCCTGGTACCCAGCAGGTGCTCAGGAAGCCCGCTGAGGAATGTGTATGTATATGTTTTCTTTCATACACACTCAGTGCAGGCCACGGTTGCCTCTCTCTAAACCCACTCTGAGCTGTGATCGCCCTGCAGGCTGGCTCAGAAACTCGCAGACCCCTCAGCCTCCTTCACAGCCAGAACTGGCACCAGCCCAAAGTCCATGGGTGCTGGCCTCAGTTTCCCCTCTGTCTCTCAGGCCACGCACCTGAGCACATCCCTCCCTGCTTTGAGCAGACGCTAGCTCTGGCTGGACCCCTGCCCCAGGCCTGACCCTCTCTGCTGAGTCCTCTGGGGCCCAGCCACCTCCGTCCTCCTCTTTCTCTGAAACGTCAGGCCTGGCACTGCCCCCCTCCGCCCCCTCTCCCTGCGGCCCCCTGGGAGCCCAGGCTTTGCTTGAGGGCAGCGAGTGAAGCCGGCTGTAACAGAGAAACCTCAGGCTCCTCTTTAGAAGTCCCCGGAGGAGGCAGATCTGAGGAAAGGCTGCCGAGAAGGCGCCTGCAGCAATGTCAGCTTGAGAACAACTGGGCTGACAGGATGCTGAGCGGGGATTAAGGTCGGGATCAGGGAAGCCAGGGAAATGAAGGCAAGTTCCCTGCTCCCCTCACTGCCACCGCTGCTGCCACCGCTGCTTGTCTTCTTGTTTGTTCTGGCTCTGGGAAAGTGGGTGGGGAGGGCGGTGCAGGGGGGAGGTGGGGAGGTGGGGGGAAGGACAGGGAGAGGTGGAGGAGGGCAGGCAGGTGGATGGAGGTGAGAGGAGAGGAAGCCAGGTCTCCTCTGGGTCTCAGGGCTCAGCCAGAGGCAGGACAGAGGCACAGAAGGCCCTAGCCTGGGACCTGTCAGCCACTCTGCCAGCCAGTGGGGGCAGCCAACACCCCCCACCCAAACCTTGCCCATGTCCTGAGTGTGGGTGGTGGGACTAGTGAGGCCAGAACTGACCTCACCCTGAGAGGCTCCCAGGCCAACGAAGCAGATGCAATACGCCTCCAGAAAGGACATAAGCCTGTCTCCACCTCTCCACAAATGCCAGATCCACTGTTCTAGGGCAATACTGTCACCCAACCCGCCTCATCATTGAAATGTCACAGGAGCACGGCCAAATGGGCTACGGATTTCCAGGTCATCTGGCGCACCAAACTTCTAGTGAAACCTCGAACACTTGCATCATCACTGGCGTGTGGTTCTGAATGTGGCTTCTGGTTTCCGACTTCATGGGCTTGAATTTTGGCTCTGCCACTGCTTTGCTTTGTGACCTTGGGCAAGTTAGCTAACCTCTCTGTGCCTCCTAGCACCTCCTCATAAAGTTGTGAAGAAGATGGAGGGATCACTCCCTCCACACATGCAAGGCGCAGGCGGAAGATACGTGCCATGGGGCAGCTTTATTTATTTATTTATTATGAGGCAGAGTGGTGGCAGCTTGAAGTTTCTCGCCCGAAAGCTTCCTGGAGGGAGAGGTGTGGGAATCTGACTTGGAGGCTGAGACTGGGCAGGGCTGGAGGAGTGAACTGGGGCTGAGGGACAGGCTCCCACTGGTCAGGTAAGTGGTTTAAGGATGTGAGAGGCAGAAAGGACACGTTTCAGGGAGCCCCACTCCCTGCCCATCTTTCTCCAAAATCCCTGCTGTAATCAGGGGTGACATGACTACTCTGTCCCAGCCCTGCCAAGGGTGGGCCAAGGGTGCAAAGACCATGAGAAGACGTTGTTTTTCATGGTGACCGTGACATGATGGGGCTTATTTCAGAAATCCTAGTGATTCGGAGAGACTCCAGTTGTACCCGAGTTCCCTGGACCTGGTGAGAGAAGAGGCAGGTGCAGAGTGTACAGGCCTGGAGGGAGATGGTCCCTGGTCTTGGGTTCCAGTTCTGCTACTGACCAGCTGTGTGACTTGGAACAAGTCAATTAGCCTCTCTGGGCCTCAGTTGTAAGGTCTGTGAAATGACATAATAATATCCACCTTAGAGTTTTAACAAATAATTACTCAATAAATGCCCGTGGTTTATCTTCACCTTGGCAAAGAGTTGTGAGGTCCAGCCAAGTATCAGGGTCCTAACAAAAGACACCCTTTTTTCGCCCTTGAGGAGTTGGTGACTCATATGCAGGTCCAAATACGAGGCTGAAGGTAATGGTGGTACCTTAAAGGTCCACCCAGGAACCAAGGGCAGGGAGTTCCTGGCATCCGGGTCTCATGCTGCAGGGCCTGCTCACCCAGCCCATCCTGTAGCAGGGCCTCAGCCCTTCACCCCCTCTCTGGATACCCTGGCCAGTGGGCTGGGGGTGGGGACAGCCTGGGCTAGGGTTCTGACAGTTGGGGAAAGGGTCTGCTGAGTCTGATTTCTTGGGAAAAGCCCTGGCAAGGGGGCCCAGCCTCTGCAGAAGTGTGTGAGGAAGCACCTTGCTGGGAATTTTATCTCTAGGGGGCTAGTTCTAGAGAAGCTAATTTTAAAAATACCTTTTCTCTTTTTCTGTTAATGAAAGTTATATATATATATATATTTACTCTTTAAAAATTTGGAAAACACAGAAAAGTACAAAAAAAGAAGATCACCTATAATCTCACCACCTAGAGATAACCATGGTGAGGCTTTATCTCTGAGTTTTTTTAAAGTTCACACACGCACTCACACACGCGTGCACATCCCTACACATATTCACAAATACTCAGTCACCCACGTCACACACTCACACATTTACATGCACACCTATGTCACTTTTTATTATAGCCTGACACGTTTAATGTACACATGTCTTAAAAAATTTAGAAACAGGATCATGGAACCATGAACATGTCACCATTTTGTAAACGGATTTTTTCATTAAACAAAATATTGAGAACCTTTCCACCAGGTCATTAAATATTCTTCAACATAATTTAAAAGGACTGCGCAGTGCTCCATATCTTGGGTATATTATAAGGCATATCATTTTATCCATCCTCAGTTGTTGGTTATCCGTACTCTCAATTTTTGCTACTATAAACAACACTGGGAGGAGCATCTTTGTAGAGAAATCTTTGAGGGGGTGGCTAAATTTGCAGTTGTTTGTTTATGTCTGTCTACTCCCAGCCCCAAATTTGAACCTTTCTAGGCAGGGTCTGCATCTGATTTGTGACCCCAAAGCCGAGCTTGGCTCCTGGTTCCCTACAGGCATCCAGCAATTGTTGAACTGAATTTCGTCTCCAGAGTGTGGGCTCTGGGCTGAGGAACTGGGAGGGTGGACTGACACGGAAGGAGCCCATCTTCCCCGCTACAGCACTCAGAGGTCTTCAGTGCCGCCATGCTGGGCCTGCCAACTTCTCCTAGGAAAAAACATTCCCAAGCTCAGAGCCACTAGCCAGCCAGGAGGCTCAGTGAACTGCCCCCTTTTGGCTCTGATCTTCCCAGGAGAACCAAGCCTTGCCTCCCCTGCCAGGACCCTCCCCTTCATACCCCCATCTCTGACTCTCTGTTCTTTTGTTGTGTCTTCAAGCTGAAGGCCCAGCCCACGGAGCCCTTTCCCCTGCCATGACTGCTGGAGCAGTGCGAGGGGCCGCTCTTGGCTCCCCATGCAGTAGCTCTTCTCTGCCCCTGCTTCTGGCAGCACAGACCACCTGGCCCCTGGGAAGTGGCCACACAGCACACCTCACCTCTGCCTCTGCTCTGCCTCCGCCTCCCCTGGGACCGGGAGCCTTTGTCTCTTCCTGGGGAGGTGCTTTAGGCAGATGCTGACATTATTACTAACACAGATTTGTAGACTCATGAGTATTTTGAAGCTGAGACTCCACTCACAGTTTTTAAGTGGGTCTTTACAAAAAGGAGAGCGGTAAGAGGCAAAAGCTAAAGGTAAAATTTACTAACTTCATTTCCCCTCTCCAGCACCCATGCTCCCTCCCAATCTCCTGGAATTTCCTCTTCTTTTTGATTTTTAATCCCTTCTTTTCCTCTCTCTTCTCTCCCTCTTTCCCCCTTTCTCTCCTTTCCTTCTCTCCTTTGTCTCTTTCACAGCTCTGACACACACTCTCCCACCCTCCTGTCCTCCTCTCCCCTCTTCTCCTCTTCTTTTTTAAGTTTTTTTTTTCTTTTAACTTTCAAGGTCATTCCGGACTCCTGACGCCGCCAGTCCCGCGGTGAGACGTGAGCGCCATTGGCGTCCGTGGCCTCTGTTTCCGTGGCAACCCAGTAACCATTAATTTTCAATTAAAGGAGACAAAAAGCTCGATGACAGCTCCAGGTCTGCTGAAGATGTCAAGAATCTGTATTAATATACAGCAAGAGAGCATAATTGTGTGTCCATCTTCCAGAGCAGCGAAAAATGGAGGGATAATTACCAGCTCGAAAGCCACTCTGTAATTTAGTTCTTACTGTCACCACAGCCCTACACATTAGCATAAATTAAAAGCAGAGTTTATTGTTATCAAAGTGCATTGATATCGCCAGACCCGCTTTCTTCTTTTTAACTGTTTGTTGTGGGTGAGTGACTCCTCAACTCTTGCCAAGGTCTCGCCGGGGTGGGTACAGCGGAGTGTGGCTGCTGGACCCCAAAGGTCTTGGCCATTTCTACCATCCCCCTTCAGAGCAGATGGGGACAAGGGTCAGGGTATTGTCCCTCTGCTGGGGTCTGGGGATGGTGGTGGTAGGGGCTTGGATAGTAATTCACCTTTCACATGGGAGTGCTTTGTTTTGCTTAAGAGTCCTCCAGCTTTCCAGAGGAGAAAGAGCTGCCTTATCTTGGGGCTTCAGTGCCTGCTGTGTACAGGGCAGGGGGTGGATGCCCAGAGCCAACCTGTTAAACAAAGGAATAAGCGGATGTCGAGGGGTCTCCTCTCGGAGGGTGGATATTAGCAGAGGGATCCTCTCGCTGCCCCTTTCAGGATGTGGCCAGCTCAGGTGCAGATGCTCCTGGCTGTGGCCCAGCCCCTGCTCAGCCACCCAGGACCCTAGCTCCCCAGGGTGGTCCCTCTAGATCCTCTCCATCCACTTGCTGCTTGGCCACCCACCCTCACGCCTGGGTCCTGCCACAGCCGCCGCCCTGCAGACTCACCTCCAAGTCGTCGGAGTGCCTCGAAGTGTCTCGCTGCCAGAGTGCCAGTGACAGCCACAGAAATCATGCATTTCCGTGAATGGGGGATGCGGGGTTTTCTTGTATTCTATCCAGAGAGAGCTGTCCTTCAGAGGGGAATTTAGTGTAATTACCCTTAAGGGAGCGATCCTTACACAGTCAGTCACAACACTGACCTCCTGGCTGAGATCTGACAGCAAAATTACATGCTGTGTACTCAACAGAAGGGGCATCCTCCTTTTTGGGTGTGGGGGGGAGGCGGGAAGGAAGGAGGAGGAGGGAAAGGAGATTCAGAGGCTTTGAAAAGAAAAGTGCTGGCTTACAGCTGCCAGGCGAGCGAGTTCTCCTTGGCAAGGCATCTACGGGGCAGGGGGGAGGTATCCAGAGACCCCCTGGCACTTCAGGGAGCTCGTGAGGAGGGGCCAGGGCAGGCACTCCAGCCCTTTACATCTTTGAGCCATGGTCTGTGATCTCAGCTAAAATTAATCTTATTGTGAGTAGAGTTTGGAGGGTACTAGGAAGTATTTGATAAACTACTCAGGCATGTTTTCCCAAACATGTCCATCCCAAGGTCTCCCCAGCACTGTTGAAGTTTCCACCATTCCTTGTACCTTTAAGTTGACATGTCAGAGACCCGGTTAACCCACACGTGGGTTACCTGGCAAGGCTAACATGCTAATCTGTAACCATTCCAAACTTAACATGGACTTATCTCTCAGATGTGCTGGCCTGTCACATGGCAGAACCCTAAGGACACAGGTCAGGCAGATTTTTGCAAAGTTTTAGAGAAGCTCTGGTGTGCAGGAAGGTCTCAATGGACTGACAAGGAGTGGAGGCAAATCCCCAAATCTCAGAGCTGGAGAGGCCCCCAGAAACCAGTGGGTCCAAACTCTTCCCATAGCAGGAGTCCCCCACCCCACTCTACCTGTGTCCCAAACTCAGCCACCTCTGCTCACAGGATTCCCAGCAACAGGAGTGCGCTACCTCTGAAGACGCCCATCCCGCGCTGTTAAATAGCACTGACCACTGGAAAATGCCTCCTGAGCACCAGTGAAAATCTGTTTCCCTGAAATTCCTACCTTCCCTTTGGAGCTTCTTTGGAAAAATCCAGTTGTTTTTTTTTTTTTTTTTGGACAGCCCTTCAGCTACATGGAGACAATTCTCATCTGTCCAACAACTTCTCCTCCAGTTCTGGGACCCAGTGAGCACACCACCATCTAGCTCACCCTCCTATAGGAAAGCCCAAGAGGAGTCTGAAGTCTGAAAGGACATGGGAGGGCTCTGAATGCAAACCCAACATTTATTGAGCATCTGCTATGTTCCAGGCACAGACACCCCCTCCCAATACCTCTTTTCATCCTCCCAACCATCCAGTAAGGGGAGGATGTATTATTCCCACTTTACTGTAGAGGAAACAAGGACTCAGGAAGCTTCAGGTCACTTGCCCCAGGTCACCTGCCAGCAAGAAGGCAAGAGCCAGGATGGGAGCCCAGACTCCCGATCGAGGCTGACGACTTTTCTGGAGAACCTAGCCGCCTTTGCCACCAGACCCCTCCAGCACCATCGGGTTTGGGGAATGAGCTCTGTCATCAGTCTCCTGTCTCCCCACCTCCACGCTGCTTTTCTCTCCTTTCTACTTGGCAGGGAGACGGGATTCTAGGGGAAACCCAGCTCAAGTTCGGCTTCCTCCCTGAAGACTCCCCTGCCCACCCAGCCCTCAGTAACTGCTTCAGTGACAACAATGCCAACATCAGTGGTTGTTTACTGACCACAGGACCAGTGCTTACCTTAAGGCATTTATTTGCCTGAGGCTCCTGCCTGGGCCCCTCTCCCCTCAGATACCTGCGTCTGTCTCCCTCAAAGACCCCTTCTCAGAGACCACCTTCTCAACCCTAAGCGTCCTTGCCCAGTTCCTCATACCTGCTCTGTTCTTTCCCTAGCTCATACCACCTCTTAACACAACATGTAATGTAATTATTATTGTGCTCATCCTCTGTCTTCCTCCACTTAAGTTCTAAAAGGGCAGAGGCTTTATTTTGTTGACTGTTGTATCCCAAGCATCTAGAACAGTGCCTGGCAGAAAGCAGGTGCTCAATATTTGTCAAATGGCAGGAGGAATACTTAAAACTCCTTGAGGCAGATGTGTTATTTTCACAACAGAGAGGAACTAGGGCTCTGATTCTGGGTCAGGTGGCTCGTCCAAGGGCACAGAGCTGGCAATACCCAGATTCAAGCCTCATGTATGTTGAGCTCCTGAGTATGAGGCCATTTGGGGCGGGACCTGAGTCTGGGCCTGTTCTGAACTTCGAGTGTGTGTGGGGCTTGGGGGATGGGGAGGGTGGCTTCCTAGGGGATTTCTGCCTGCATTCCAACCGGCAGGTCCTTCTGGGTACCCCTCCCCTCCTATGCAGGGCGAGGAGTGCCCCCTCTTCCTGCCCCAAGCCCAGAGGGGCCTGCAAGTGCAGTCCAGCTCACCTCCCTCCCCCGAGGACTCAGGTCCCTGCCTGGGCTAGAGTCTACACCCAGAGCCCTAAGTACCCCTGGAAGGCCCCCGCCCTGGCCTCTGAGTGGCTCCTCTCCCCAGAGATGTAAATCCGGGCCCCAGAGTGGCCACACAGAACATACATCTTAAACAAACACTTCTCCTTGCTGTTTATCTCCCTGGCCTTTAAACAAACTCTCTCAAAGGTTTCTGCTGATAGGAGAGATTTACTGAAAACCATGCCTTGTTTAAAAGCCCTGGGTTTATGCTGCCGGGGTAGGGTGGGGGCAGCGGGGGCCTTCAGGCCTGGGGTTTCTCTGCCTCCGGACCACATGTTTATCCTCCAGGCCGTGATAGAGGAGCAACACAGACTAATCTTTATGGAAAGGAAAATAATAAAAGCAGGAAAGGGGAGGGGTGGAACCTAGGGGAGGTTTGGTTCTTGTCACTGACTCCAGGAGGCCATGGCAGGTCTGGGTGTGACAGCATCCACCGCACTGCAGCCCAGCCGTGGGGGTAGGGTGCAGCGTCTGGGAGGGGCGGGGCTCCTTGAACTTTGTACAGAAGGCCTTCCAGCAGGTGAGCCTCTTCTTGGGCTTCCACCTCCTGACAGAGGCCACAGTGGGCCTCTCCCAGATGGACTGCAGGGTGGCAGTCACATGATAACATCTATTCCTGCATTCAGCCAACATTCAGGAAGCATCTAGCATGTGCCAGGACCTCAGGGTGCAGAGAGGAGTAACTGTTTACATCTACTTCAGCATTTCTGTGGGCCTGGTATTGTTCTAAGTCACTTAAATGAATTAACTCATTTAATACAGTGGCCCCAGAAGTAGATTCTATAATTATCTCAGTTTTGCATATGGGAAACCAAGTCACAGAGAGATTACTGGCCACACTCCAGAGGTTTGGGTTTAATTGGGATGCAGTCTAGGCACTGGATTATAAAACTCGTCCCAGGTGGGGAACCATTGCTGTAGAGATTGAAATTCCTGATTCCCTCTCCTTGTCCTCCCAATAATAACATAGTTCACCAATTCCAAGGTGTCTCACAATTCATCCACAGCAGTATTTCTTTTTTAGTGGAATGTAAAATAATGGTGCATTATAATCTTAGGTTCTACAAAACATAGCAATAGAGTCCGGGCCCGGTAGCTCACGCCTGTAATCCTAGCACTCTGGGAGGCCGAGGCGGGAGATTTGCTCAAGGTCAGGAGTTCGAAACCAGCCTGAGCAAGAGTGAGACCCCGTCTCTACTAAAAATAGAAAGAAATTAACTGGACAACTAAAAATATCGAAAAAATTAGCCGGGCATGGTGGCGCATGCCTGTAGTCCCAGTTGCTTGGGAGGCTGAGGCAGAAGGATCGCTTGAGCCCAGGAGTTTGAGGTTGCTGTGAGCTAGGCTGACACCACAGCACTCTAGCCCAGGCTACAGAGTGAGACTCTATCTCAAAAAAAAAAAAAAAAAAAAAGCAACATAGCAATAGAGAACTAACCTCAACCAACTGTGGGGCCCGGGCTGGGTGATTTGCATACATTATCTCACTTAATCCACCTCCGAAGCTTCCAGATAGGTCACATGAGCATCTCTGCCGGGAAAACTGAGGCACCAAGGACTCAGTAACTTGCTCAAGAGCACCCAGCTAGTGGGAGGTGGAGGTAGGATTTGAATTCACAATTAAATGGCTTAATATGCATTCCTGACCCTTGAAGAGCATTTTATACTCTGCAATCTGTCTTCACACCTATTTTGTCCATCAAGGAAGACACCAAAATCCAGAAAGGTTAAGTGACCTGTTCTAAGTCACACACCTGACTTCAACCTATAAAAGTGGGAGACCTGTGGGAAGGTTTTCATTTGTTTTGTTTTACACCCGCCCGGGCTTTTTTAGGTGAAAGCTGCTCCTCAGAGAACATGACCAGGGAGGTGGGCCAGGGCAGGGGCCCCTCACAGTATGGGTCTTGGGGAGCTGAAGGCTGGAGCCAAAGCCTGTCCTGGGACCTCCCAAGGGCAGAGGAGCTGGGCAGGGACTCCACTGTCTTATCTCTGCTTTGTTTGTGAAGTTGCAGCAGTGACAGGTGGGGGACTCAGCAGAAGGCCAGGTAGAAATGTCTATTGGGTCCCCAGCCTACAGCTCTGCCAGAAGCCACATCCCTCTCTATGTTTACACTCAGCGGGCCACACCCCTGGATATGGCAGAGACTGACACCCCTCCCTTTGCATCCCCCTGCTCCAGGCCAAATACTTCTTTCCTCACATGAAGGCACCTTTCAACACCTGGGCCCTAAGCTGGGGTTTCGTGTCCAGGGAGGAAAGAACGGAGAAGGTGAGGAGGAGGCTGGGGGTGGGGTGAGGCTGGGTGGGCAGGCGGGGTAGTTGAGACTAGGACAGAGTTATATAGGTGATTGTCTTGCACCCATCACATTTTTTTTTTGCACGATTCTTTCTTTATGTAGTGACTCCCAGGTTTCAAAACCTTTCCTTCCTCCTAGCAACTCTTGCTCTGAGATACTTCATTCACACCAAGGTAAACATGACTGATAACAGCTTCCAAAGTGACTCTTTCAAGGGAAAAGTGCATTTTGGCAGTGGCCTCTTTTGTTTGTTCATCCATTCTTTGATTTACTCAACAATTTCCTTTGGCATTCCTGGAGACCCTCCATCCCATCTTGAAGCTTTAGCTGGGACACCTCGAAGCTGTTTGGTGGGCTGCTGTCCAAGATTTGGGCTTTGTGGGTAATGACGCCCCTGCCCTCTGACAGTAGGTAGGTATATTGGCAGTAACCCAAGCTCTCCTTTTTGCACCTTCAATGAAAGGAAAAGTAATTCATCCTTATGAAAGAAGTTTGGGGGACTTTGCCTAAATGAAAAGGGAGGCGCTGTAATGACAGATTTTCGGGCATCAACCCATCAGCCTAGTTGGGTCACGGGGCTGAGCTCCCCAGGACAGTTGGGCAGGAGCCCACCCAGGACATTGGAACTTGGGGTGGAATTTCCAAAGGGGGCTGCTGGCAGTCAGGGCTGTAGCTATGTCTCTCTCTGTCCTCCTCGGTAGGGAAGGGGCTGATTGTGAGCTATTAGGGGAAGACTCTGAGCTCAGAGCTGGAAGGGATCCAGGGAATCATCTACCCAGCAGTTTACAGAGGGTAGAATGGCTTAAAAGTAGCACAGCCTTTTAATAAACTTAATTTATGCTGAAATCCAAAATACAAAATAGTTAAGAGTTTGTAGCTCCAGTTGATGGGGTGAGGGCATGGACTCTGCCTGCTCTGCTTTGCACTTGCCCCCTGAATTGGTCCAAAGCATCCCAGGGACCTCCATAGTTCCAAAGAACACAAATACTGGCCGGGCACGGTGGCTCACGCCTGTAATCCTAGCACTCTGGGAGGCCGAGGCGGGCAGATAGCTCAAGGTCAGGAATTCGAAATCAGCCTGAGCAAGAGTCAGACCCTGTCTCCACTAAAAATAGAAAGAAATTAATTGGCCAACTAAAAATATATAAAAAAATTAGCTGGGCATGGTGGCGCATGCCTGTAGTCCCAACTACTTGGGAGGCTGAGGCAGAAGGATCGCTTGAGCCCAGGAGTTTGAGGTTGCTGTGAGCTA